>CM076580.1:392105980-392388768 GCA_034641835.2 Pinus albicaulis | reverse complement strand
TAAACCATTAACAAAGGAAGAGTTCGTAAGAAATCTGCACGATATTCTCAATTTGAAGTTGGTCAAGGAAGATTCTTCTTCCTCTCCAATTCAGAGTTCTACTTTATTTTTTTAAATAAAATTTAAAAAAGGAAAAAGAAAAAAAATTATGATTTTTCTTTTGTATAAACATGAAAACCAACATTGTTGGCATGTTTATACAGAAAATATAAGTTGAAAACCAAGAATCCTTGGAAGAATATATTTTCTTCTTAAATTCCCTATTCTTGTCCCATTTTATTTTTATTCCTCTTTTCTCTTTTGAAAAATAAGGCAGCTACAAAATTGTCAATATTCTGCAGCTCTCATGAAATTCTGCAACTGACTTGACATATTGCAAGCATGGAAAATGGAGAACATGAAAAAATCAAATTGAATGAAGATTATAGCTAAAGCAACCTGCATAAAACCTAAATCAACTTGCAAAAGGACAAAAATAAATAAGGAAATGATATAAGGTATGTAGATATTAGTTAGATAATAAAGGTAAAAAAATTTGAATTATGAAATAAAAGATGAGTGATCATTGCTACCACCATTTTGTAAAATTATTACTATGACATGAATTTGGATTTAACAGAAATATCTGTCTTTTCAAATGAATCCGTTATCAAGCCATGATACAATTCAAACTCATTTCCTTCTCTTCATATATAATTCCACTTCATGCATAGTCCTTCCATCACACCTATTTCATTCAACCCTGTTTTCATTGCCGAAACTTCCTCTTACCTAAATTATGTTTCTTCAACTCACTCCATAATCGAATTCTTTCCACAATAACCTTGTCAAAAGAGAAATTAAGGGAAAAGTCTTCTCCAACATGGAAGTCATCATACACTCAGAGTTGAATGGGGCTAAATTCCTTGAAAGATACCCACATGTTAGAAAGTTGTTGCAGCAATGGCTAGAGTTCGTGGAAAATTTTGATGGGCATGAAAAAGAAGTGACAAAATCATTTTCTAGGGCATACGATGGCATAGAAGTAGAGATCGAGTACATGAATTTTTTTTTGACAGAGTCATTTGTAGTAAATACTACAGGATTGCCATGAATCAGTGAGAGTTGGTTCAAGAACCAAAAAATTGAAGAGAAAGAGTGGAAAGTCTTCCTCAAGAATCCAGGTATGGATATTTCTATGTTTAAAAAGGGGATACTAGTCACAACTTTGAAGAAAAAATGGAGGAATTTTTTATTGATTATTCAAAAATTTATAACTTGTGAAGGTAGGTTCAGTAACATGTTATTTTACCATGCACAATTAATGATGAATTTTCTCGAGGGAAATGAAATTAAACTTCCATACTTCTTACTTCATAGCTTGAGAAAAATGTATGGAAATATACAGAGGAAAATATAGTCCATAGATAATGCCTTATACTATCATGGATTAGTGAAAATTTTGATTGAATCTCGTCTAAAAAATATAAGAGACAATTGGGAAGATTTCTTAATTAGAAGTCATTTTAAGGAAGCAAAACAAGGTGAACCTAGTAAAACTAGGAAGAGTAGAAGGAAATTTCCTTTAAACCAAAAGGATATCTCACCTCCACAACAAGATCAATATTTAGAGGATGAAACTCCTCTTTCAAGTTTATTGGAGTCTCTTAAATGAAGAAATGTTAGAAGATAGAAAGCCAACAATAATGGAGAAAGCTCATCCAAAGAGAAAACAGAGAAAGAGAAAGTTAAGAAGTAGTCCCTTACTACAAAAACCATCATCCACTATAAGAAGAAGTGAAAGGCTCAACAAACCAGTACATGTAAATTCTCAGTAGTCCCCAAGATTCATCAACTTATAAGAAGATGAGGAACTAAGAGTTACATCACTGAGATTTCCATCATCGATGGTTCTATCAAAAGTTTCTAGTCCAGCTAAGATAATTTCGGAAATAGATCTTAACCAACAAGAGATATATGACTACATAGAGTCTTTGGAGAAAATATTTACAGGGAAAACAATGGAATCATCCTCAAACCAAAAGTAAATTACTCATTCTAATCCTCCAGAAATATCCCAAATTGTAAACACTCTTAAGGAAGAAATATTTGAATTGGAGGTATTATATAGACATTTGAAGCAAGAACATGAAACACTGAAAGTGAAAAATGAAATCTAGAAAAATAAAAATGACAAAATCATGTTACATCTTGGTGTATGGTATGAGAAGAACAAGAAATTGAAAGCCAAAAACAAATATCTTAAAAGAAAGGTGATAAGCTTGTAACATAAAATATTGATGAAGAAACAGAGGATGGAAGTCACTGCTAAGAAAGAAAGAGGGAATAAATTCGATATTCTTGCTTAGGCCTCTGAAGAATCTCAGTCATATAGAAGGACAACAAATTTTGAAATTTTCCATGGGGACATGCAATGTCTTGTATATGGAGAATGTTGAATCCTAAAATTGATTCTTTTCGACAACCCTCTTACACCCCATCCTCCTCCTTTTTTATCCTAATAACTATAATTGGGCATTCATTTACAAGTTTTATGGAACATCAGGTACATAATCATATTATGTTTCATAAATGGCATTGTTATTTATTATTTAAATCAATATTTACATGAGCTATTGAATTATAGAGATTATGCAACTAATGTCTGATTCTACAATGAAGTGAAGGTTTGATGGTTACGTAGCTCCATCAAAAGAACAATGCATATGGGGAGGTGGAAAATAGTTGTCACAATGGTTTTTACCTATATTCATAACCTAGATTGATAAGGAAAGCACCATAGTAGCTCAATCAAAGTGAAAGTCAACCACCGTGGAAGGCGAATCAAGCGAGCGAGAAATTAATAGATGCAGGTATTCAACCTCATGGTTTGCTTCGTTGATTGAAAATCATGAGAGAATCATGTTATATTATATTTTTATGTTAATTTTAGTAATCATAAAGTAGGGTAGGGTTGTAATAATTTGAAACAGTTATGTGAAAGAGATTATAAATATGCCTCTCGGCAAGACAATTTTTATCACTGGAAAATCGTACAAACAAAGGTGAAATTATTTAATGTCAAGCAGAAGGATTTACAGGGTTGAGAGACATTAGAGAATATGAAAGTATTTAAAAAAATCTAAGGTTTGAGGAAAAATAAAATTGCATACAAGAATAACTAGTCAAAAGTGCCTTTGTGCGCAAAAATCTTCGATAAATGCGCCTTTGTGTGCCTTTTGCTAAAAAATGTGCACAATCCTGGGAGTTGTGGAAGTCACTTTTCGGGACCACAAGGGACACTCCAGGACATTGATTCCACACTGGAAGCTTCCTAAGGACAACCTCCCAAGCCTCCTTAGGACATCAAGGGAGCACACAATGGAATAAATGTGGCACACAATGGAATCACCCTCCTCTCTTGGGTCACTATCCACAATGTACCAAGAAAAGGAAAGAGGATTTGAATTATCCTATAAAAGGCCACCAAGAGATGAACAACATGAGAGCACATTGTTATGTTGGCCATAATTTCCCCATAAATACCAGCAATGTGTGATCTAGAGCAGAGATAGAGGGGACTCAGTTGTTGGCCATCCAACAACTCCAGTCCACCATAGTAGAGAGAGGGAGACTTTGTGCCAAGGCAGCTCGGAAGTAAAGACATCATTTCATCAAGACTTAGAACCCCTAGTTATAAGGGCCCATTGGCAAGTGGGTTAAAGTTTCATCCTCATTCCTACTAGCACTCAATAAGAGGGGACGTAAGAGCCACCATTTGGATTATTTAAGTTGTTTTACTCTATTTAGAGCTTTTGTTTTATTTGTTTTAGTTTTAGTTTAGTTTTATGTTTGAATATGCATGCTATTTCTCTATCTAGTATGTGTATATTTAGCATGTTCCACTAACTTGCTTGACTCCATCTATTTTTCTGCCTGTGACCAATAACTTAAGAGGGAAAACCAAACCCCTTAAGTTGGTGTGATTTCGTACATACGTGCACCAAACACACTAACACAATAGTCACAAACTTGGATTTTATTTGAAAAACCTTGTTTTTTGCAAATACAAACTATGTTTCATTTCACTTCTGTGTTGTGCGATTTATCAATGTGAATTTAGTCTTGTGAAGGCATGGTGCTGGCACCTACTTCTCACAGGAGGGCCCCCTCGAGTTGTAAGGTTTCATTAGTTGCGGATAAAATTTCAATTTTGTCTTTTCTGTAGCATTTCGTTAGTTTGTTTAAATGATTAAGTTTTTGGTTTTTGAATGAATTATTAGGATTGTTTTTAAAGTAATATTGTTTAATCATTTTTCTGTAGAGTGAAGCTGAGATCTCTTGTGCACATGGACCGAGTATAGATTGATATAGATTTGCAATATAGTTGTGTGAATATGATTTTAATTTAGAGTAATCTCTCTTTTTATCAAAAGAAATTTAAATCTAGTTTCATTTCAAGTAAGTGTGAATTCATTTCAAACAAGTATGATTTATTTCATGCAAGAGTGAAGCAAGTGTGATTTTATTTTGAGCAAGAGTGATATTTATTTATGCAAAGTGTGATCTTTATTTTGAGCAAGTGTGATAATTCTAGTATAATATTTCTTAGGAAAGTGTGATAATTTTTTGGTGATTTTAGTTTGAAAATAATTCTTTTAAGCAAGTGTGATCATTTTTATTTTAAGAGTGAAATATTTACTTTCATAGTTAACGTGTGCATCATGATACCTCAATTTAAATTAGGAATTGTTTGAGTAAGGACTCCTAGAACATACAGTGCACATAAATTTCATTAGTATACTAGCCTTGGTTGATAATTCATGTAAGTAATTTAACTCCAATTAAATTACCAAAGAATTTCTCATTGTGAGAGAGAAATTTGTTGCACTTGGTCCTGTAATTTTGATATATCTTGTTGCAATTCTTCCTCTTCATGCAAAATTAGTAGAGATTTATGAGGGCTTAATTGGTGTAGAATTATTTTTTTTTGAAGCATTTTATAACCAATTACTAATATCTATGCTTCAGTATGCCCTTGGAATTACTTCAAGCTAATTTTTCAAAAAACAAGTTATGCAATTTAAAAAAAATTACACACATTTTTCTTGCTTTTAGGAGCTCGATCTTGAAATGTTTGTCACTCTATAATTTCAGATCTCCAAGTCTTGAAATGTGGTATCCCTCTAATTTTCATTTCCAATGCCACAAGTTAGACTGATATTGGATTTCTCAAGCTAAAGTTATACCCAATCTCCCACAATGACCTAGATATGGATTGGTTCAATAGAGAGAAATTGTATGGAGTTCCATGTGTCACGGTTTCAGCCTTCATCCCTAAAACTGATACATGGAAAACTAAAGTCTGTGCAATTTCAGTAACTATTTACAAATTCAAATCCGATGTTCGAAGAGAAAGTTATGATGATTTTCCCTAGGTCTCTTGTTTGAGATTGAATTTTAGATACTGAAAAAACCCTAAATTATTTAAACTGTATCTCATAAAATATAGTGAACCAATATATGTAATGTTTACACGAAATTCACTAAGATTTTGACTCCATGTGGTCAAAATTTCAACTTCGGAATCCTCGTAGAAAAATTTTTTTAGCGAAAATACCAAGATGATCTATTTGAAGCAGCGAAAACCTAGAATCCAAAGCTCTAATACCAAATGTTATGCAACTAACTCACAAAAAAAAGAAGAAAATATAGAGCAATTACCTTAAAAGTATCATATTTTAGGGGGAAACCTCCTTTACATTACATAAATTAACAATTATTAGATGATACAAATGATAAGAACTCCTTGGTATATAAAGGAGTCTAAGGGGTCACAATATAATCAGAGTCTACATAACAATAATAATGTAAGGGCACACCAATAACAACAGTGTGCTTCTATAGGGAACAACAATAACAATATGGGGGATACGTGGGACAAAAATAACAATAGGGGGCTACACTAACAATAAAAATAACATGGATACACTAGTATTATAAGTACCTAACATATGATCCCATTCTGATGACAAAATATGAGGAGCATAAAGCTCCAAAGGTTGAGTTAAGGTCATTCAAGACAAAAAAAAAAATTCCAATTTAGGAATTCAACCTTCAAGTGGGGAGGAGACATTATCCCTTTCTAGTTTTTCTAGGAGACCTCAATGGTTCACACATCCATTGAGGGATGCATAGGTGTATGTTGTGGGTCCTAAGAGAAAATTCAAGGAGAGTAGGACTCCAAATACGTTTCCCAACTATATGGCATTGATAAGAAACATCAGTGATTTTCCCTACAATTTTCAAGAGGCACCAGACCAATAGGCATGACAAGATACCATGATGGAAGAATAAAAATACATCATGAAGAATAATGTTAAAAATGTTATTTTCTTAAGGATAAATTTACTAAGTTCTCTTTTTTTTGGAGGTTGCATCAAATCATGATTCTCATGTTGATTTTGAAAAGTGGTAACATAGCATCACCATTTATTTTTTCATTTTAGGTTTAAAAATGAAACATTTTTTAACCATGGAATTAAAAACCAAACATCATGATTACGAAAGACATGAAAAACCATGTTGAAATGAAAAAGTGGTAATGCAACATCACCTCTCATTTTTTTAGGGTTAAAATTCAAACATTTCTCAACCATGCCATTAAAGACAAAATATCATGACTATGAAATATATGAAAAAATACACTAAAATGTAAAAGTGGTGGTGTAGCATCACCCCTTTTTTTAGAGTTAAAATTCACATTTTTCAACCATGGCATTAAAGACCAAATATCACGACTCTGAAAAACCTTAAACTCAATACTTAATGTTTTTCTACCTTTTTTTAAAAATTCTTGCTTTTTAAGTTTTTTTAAAAGATGTCTCACTTTTATTTTATTATACATGCCTTGATATATTGTTTTTTATTTGCTAAAAAACTCACTTTCAATTAGTTTTGAAAATTTTAAATATATTTTATGAAGTTTAGTAAAGTTTTGAAAAAAGTAAATATTAAACTAAATATTTTGAAAATTAAAAATTAATTTTTAAATTTTTTAAATGTAAATTATTATTTTTAATTGGTTGATGATTATTTTTATGTGGTTTTAAACTTAATTATGAGATAAAATAATTATATTAAAAACAAAAAAATATAAAAAAGGTTTCTATTGGCCAAGTGTCCTAACTTTGCACAACAGAATGTCATGTGGGTAGCTACCCCCCATTTTTTATGAAAAAAATATTCACAATATTAGAAATTTCAGGTAGAAAAAAACAATTGAATTTTTTATTGGCTTTTCCATTAGTCATAAATTTGTTTGCTTGATTTTTCTATTTCAATTTATTTTCTTCTCATTTTAAATTATCTAGTTTTAAAAATTCCTAATTACAATTATTTTCACCATATGTTTACTAGTTGCAAATGGATTTCAAAATATGTTAAAACTCTCACATAGTAAAATGTTAACAACTATAAAGTTTATATATTTCTATAATTTTAATAAAATCCATTCATTGTTATGTTGATTGGAGTTAATATAATTTTAAAAAGTATTTTAAATACTAATTTCTTAGGGTGTGTGTGTGTGTCAGAATACTACTGTATTTTCATGCATGAATAATAGAGCAACTAATATAGATAAATTATGCTACTAATATGGATAACTTCTGCTATCAATAACTTTGGTTGTCAATTACATTTTACTTTTTGCATAAGAGGCAATTACTTTTTTTTTCCACGGGAAAAATCGTAGATTCTATTAATAAAATAAAAGTTACATGTTGTATATGCTAAGTGCATATTCAAATCAACAGTAAAGCTGGTTATAGATAGCAGTAAAGTAGAAAAATATAAATGTATATGATAAGTTTCCTCATAAATACATGTTGTGTAACAATGATCAAAAGTCTGTGTACAAAAATGCTTAAGTAACCAGAACAAAAATACTAAACAACAGCAGCCCCTGATGGGGGTTCACCCCATCCAATGATCAGGTACAAAAGGATGATGAAAGTATTGATAAAATGTGTGTTCATTCTACTCTTGTATCTCCATGTGGGCATTTAGTAAGTGCGTCGCCTCCTTGGATAGGAGATCAGACATCACATTCCTCTCCCTGTAAATATGTTGACAAGAAATGTGATCAAAATGTGTTTTGTACTGAATAACTTCATCCAAAATGTTCTGTAGTGTGTGCACATGACAGGTTGTTTGTTGATTGAACTAGTCAATGATAATTTTTGAGTCACCAAAACTTTATAGATCATGAAAATTCTTGGCGATAGAAAATTGTAGGAGATATAGAAGACATGAAAGCTCAACAAATTTATTGGTGCAACGTCCAAGACCGATCTTGAATTTGTAAAAATGGTGAGGTGTGAGATGAAGAAGGAAACCACCTCCACAACCATGTACTTGTGCAGATCCATCAAAGTATGCCCAAGGAAGGGACATATCAATATGTTCAAGGGAGATAACTCAAGGATGTGGAGGTGGAGGATCATTAGGAATCATATGGTAAATGGAAATGATGCGGGAAGCAGATGAGGGCCAATGATGTGGTGTATTATGGAATATGGTCCAATTGCGGGCCATCTAGATGCTCCAATAGATTAAGATAGGCAGATTATGCAGTTTGTGGGGATTAGAAGATAGCCACCAAGTCTCCCATGCAATAGATATAGACAACCCCTCCCAAAAAATATTGTGGTTAATGGATGAATTGATAAGGTGCCAGAGTTCTTGAATAGCCACCAAGTCTTCAACAACCACATTACATAGTGAGCATCTATTAGGACCAATATGTGATCATTTTTGGAGTTTGGCCCCCATGGGTATTTTATCAGTGAGAATGCACCACATGAGGAGCCTATCTTTTGCATGTCCCTTTAATTTCCAGATAGTGCACCACCATGGGAGTAAGGAATCGGGATTGTGAGAGTTGTATATGTGAATGTATCCCTCTTTAGGAGTGTATTTTCCATGTTTTGAGATAGTCCATATGAGTTCATCTTCTTGATCAATCATTCGAACCCATGGATATCTTAATGCATCTAGATAGGAGGTCCAAGGCACCACTCATTGTATTTAAAGATGTAAATCTAGATGGTCTAACCATCCTTGTGAAAATAAAGTGGAACAATTTCTGTCAGCAATATGATTCAGAGTGTGAAATATAGCACAATTGAGGGAGTCAATAAGTGCAGGTGGGAGAAGATGTGAATTTCCGCATCCCGACCAAGGGTCCCAGCCAATGTGAACCATAGATCCATTACCAATTTTCCAAGCCAAACCAGAGTTGATGTGCCAAATAGAGCCCTGTAAAACGCGCCAAATCGTAGAGAAACTAGGGTGGTGTATAGGTAGTTGGTGGAGCCATTCATGTGTGCTGAGGGGATGTAGGTATTTTTGTATGACCACCCTGGTCCACAAGTTATTGTCAATGAGAATCAACCATCCGAGCTTAGCAGCAAGTTCCTGTTCAAAGGTTAGAATATCTTTGATTCCCCACCCACCCCATCGCTTAAGTAGAGCAATACGCATCCATTTTGTCCAGGAAAATGTGTGTCCTTATTTACCGCCAAGACAGAGAAATTTTCAACAAATAATCTATATCCTGTGTAGTATTCCTTTTGGCATCCAATCCAAAGACATCCAATAGACCGGAATGGCCTCTAAGACAGATTTGATAAGTACCAACCAACCAGCCCTGGATAGCCAGTGATGGCACAAATTGTACAATCGTTTTTCAATCTTAGTGATAAGCCAATTCCAGTCAACAATTTTATAGCTAACATGTTTAAGAAAAAATCCCAAGTATTTCAGTCCATCTTCAAACCTGGTAAGGGTGAATGGGAATCTTTATTGTGCATAATGGATCTCATGTGGAGATTAGCCATGACATGTCAATGTAGATTTGTTGTTATTACATTACATTATAGTGGAAGTACAAAAAATTAGTAATATAGATGTCACCATTGTAGAGTCACCTAATGTTCCATTGACGAATAGGATAATGTCATCAAAAAATAGTAGGTGAGTGAGCACACAGTTATCCAAGATGCGAATGCCTTTCAATCGACCTCTATCCCTTTCATCGATAATACACCTGCTAATACCCTCCATAATCAAGAGGAAGAGAAGAGGGGATAGATGAAAACCCTGTTGAAGTCCTCGTTCATCATGAAAGAAATATGTTGCAGCCATATTAATGAGTATGCTATAGGAAATTGCGGTGATGCAGAACATGATCCAATTAATAACTTGTGTAGGAAATCCAAGATGTGTGAGAAACATACGAATGTAGAGCCAGCTAGCTTGCTCTAATGATTTTTCCAGATAAATCTTGAGGATCATCCCTTTGATCTTCTTAGTGTGCATATAATGTAGTTCTTCTTGTGCAATGCTAATGGTGAGATGAAATGGTCGATTTTCAAGGAATGAAAAATGTTCAGGTGATATGAAATTAGATAAGAAAGGTTTGAGTCAATCAGCAAGAATCTTAGCCATAATTTTGTATACACAGTTGCATAATGAAATTGGGTGAAAGTCCTTGAATGTAGAGGGATGATATGATTTAGGGGTTAGGGTGATAAAGGTAGAATTAAAAGCCTCATAGATGCGCCCAAATTGCCGAGTCTCTTCCACAACCTCCAATAAGTCATGTCCCAGCATCTCAAATAATTCCAGATAAAATTCCATATACCATCCATCAGGTCCAGGACTCTTATCCTTTTTTAACCATTTAAGGATATATTCTAATTCCCCCATCATTAAAAGTTCTAGGAGTTATTTAGAAGATGGGGGATCCACATATCTGGGAAATAAGGAGGCCACCTTGATAATATCAGCCAATGAGGGTTGCAGGGGTGCCTTATAGATATCTTTGAAGTGAGTAATACCTTTCTGTGCAAGTTGTGTGAAAGTAGAAGCAGAGGTGCCATCCTCATTTTCAATCTCCCAAATGGTATTGATGACTTTCCGACCCCTTGAAAATTCATGGAAGAATTTTATAGTTTTCATCTCCTGATTTGATCGAAGTGGCACAACTTTTCAACCTCCATACTTCATCCCGATTTTGGAGGATCTTTTGACAATCATATTCCAGCTTGATAAGTTGTGATTTCACAGCTTCTATCAAAAAGACTCCCCCAATAGAGCTCTCTAGTATGTGAATATCATGTTCAATTGTTGAGAGGTTTAAATCCTCCATTATTTTCTTGTTCTTTTCCCGAGTTATTGACTACTTTTTAATGGAAAGAAGTCTATGTGAAAAAATGGAGGAGGGCATTTGTAATCCCTGTGGTGGAGGAAGCCTCCACTGTGTGTTAACTAAATTGATGTAGTTTGCATCTTGTAGCCAGATAGAACTGCATTTGAATGGTGAGGATGGCTTGTTGAAGACACTAGTGATTTCCAGATAAATTGGTGAGTGATTGGAGATACCTCTTGAGCCAATCCATTGTCTATACGAACCAAGAGTATGAAGTAATTCCTCCTTAATAAGGAAGCGATCAAGTCTGCGAGCAACCAAATCAACCCTAGTGCGCTTGTTGCACCAGGTGGGAGAAGGAGAGGTTATGAGAGGATCCACCAGTTGATGAATTGTAAGGAGATGCTGGAAGAAATCAAATAGAGGGTCCGCATGTGAATTAGGTCCCCAAGATTCTGAGATCCCAAGGGAAAAATTCAATTCCCCAGCCAGTATGATGTTATTAGAACGCAACAATGATAATTGCAATAGAGAGGTCCAGAACTTCTGCCTATTTGAGCAATGGCCATATACATTGATTATCTTGAGTTGTAGGCCAAGAGATTTAGAAAATACATCCACTGCCAAAGTGCCATCCCTCTGCCAAACATTGAGGAATTTTATATGCGAAGGGTTGATACAAAGGGAAATTCCACCCGAGTGACCATTGGCATCGATAGCATGGATGGTCCACGAGGGGAGGAGGGGGGAAGTGTTTATATGACAAGTTCAGAGGAGGCATGGGTTTCCTGTAGGAGGATGATGTCCACATATGAAGAAGTAAAGAGGCGCCAAAGAGCAAGGTGATTTGCAGGGCTGGCCAGCCCTCTGTAGTTGAAGGAGAGACAAATCATTGAGAAACTAGAAGTGGGCTATGTCTTGCTCTAAGCACCCCTTCAATAGGGAGTTGTGTGCCAGAGGCGACTTCGAGACATACATGTAGGATGGCGTTCGATATATCAGAGTGATGACTGTAGGTGGACTTGTGTAGAGAGGAGGGAGGGTCGTGATGAGGGCTGAGTCCATCTAGAGTATGAATACATAGGTGCAAATTGTAGGAATGAGTGGAGGAGGATTCAAATGGATACACTGCAATAGGTGGGGGGGAGAGCAGTGGGGGAAGTGAAAGAGGAGCAGATGAAGAGGAGGAGAGGGGTAAGGATGATAGGGTAGGTATGGTAGGGGGAGTAGGGGTGAAAAGGAAAGGTGAGGAGGATGGGGGGCAAGTAATAGATGATGTTGAGAATCTAGCTAGAGAGGGCTCCGAACACTGAAACTATTCAGTAGACAACATAAATGATAAAAATGAGAGAGGAGGTATAAAAGGAGTACCAGTATCCATAGAGAAACCAGAAAGTGTAGCAATGTTCATGGATCGAGTGACCTTGGTCACGACATCCATGTCCTCCAGAGTGATATCCTCTTGTAGTGTGGTCACCGGAGTCAAGAGGAAACCAGAAAGTTGAGCTTGTCGTTGCAATGAGATGGATACCGGTTCTATAGGATTTTTACCACCCATGGAGAAAGTACTAGTAGCCTGCACATTCAATGGAAAATCTTTAAATACATGACCCACCTTGTGGCAGCATCGACATCGGAATGGTACCTCTTCATAATCCAGGATCTGAGTCCGGGTGGTATTGTGCCATTGAATTTTGAAGTATTTTTCTATTCCTTCCCTGGTATCCAGATGGACAAGAATGCGAGCAAAGGCCATCTTTCTCGATTCAATATAGGAGCGATCATGGTCCAAATAAGTGCCCAGAAGATTTCCAATATCACTGAAAATTTGTTCATTCCATAAATGTAGTGGGAGTCCGGGCAAGTGAACCCAGATAGGTCCCGCTCCTAGATGTTCTTGTTCAGGATCAAATTAGGGGCTCCAATGCTTCAGAAGCACTGGAGCCATCTCGATGTGCCAATATTGTAAAAGAACCAGGGCTATAGGGCCCTTGGATGAGAAATGGAGGGAAAACCAACCCTTAGTGAGAGTATGAATGGATGGGAGCTCAAGCAATAGACCACCCCAGATCTCCTAAACCCATAGTCTCAGTCTCTTGGCCCCATAGTTACGACCACAGACACGACCCACCAAGATTTTTTCCACAATACCAATAATATCCACCATCCGCACTCCAAGGGTAAGAAGGTTGCCATAGTTACGGGCCTGAATGCATTTTGTGCGACGTGGGGCATGGGGGGAGGACCAGAAGGTAGGGTATCAGTGGCAGCTAAGGAGAGTGGAGGGGGAGGCAAGGAGGTTGGGGGTTGGGGGGGGGGGGGGTGGCGAGGGGCGGTTTTTATCTGGTGGGGGAATAATGAAATAGTCAGATGGGTGACGAGGGAGAGTGGAGTCAGGGCCGTGAAGGTTGGTAGGGGGGTGAGGGGGTAAGGTGAAGTGCGAAGGGGGAAGGGCCAAGTGAGAGGGGGATGAGGAAGTAGGAGGCAGATATATAGGATGGTATGTGCGAGGGAATGTGAATGGGTTGCAGTAGCTGAGAGTGGGAGGGTCTATGAGAGAAATGCAAGCAAAGCAAGGGAGGGAGGGCGAAGGTCCAGAGAGGAAATAAGGTCCAGATCTGTAGCAGAGAGTATGGCAGGGGAGTTGGAGGTAAGATCAGGGAACAAAAAGGAGTCGAGGACAGGGAAGGAATGTATGGGGGAAGATGCAGATGGCATGGACCTAGAGAAAGCAGACAAAGTAAATGGAGAATTCATAAGAGGCAGTTACTAAACAACAACATTAGATATTTATTTTATTTTATTTTGGGATTAAAATTAATAATTAATTGACATTACAACTTTAACCATTGGTACCATAATAAATAAATAAATAAATAAATTTAAAAAATAAAAGAAGAAGAAGAAGAAGAAGATAAAAAATTGACTATGAATCTAAAAGTGACATTGTATAATTTTTTCGGATTATTAATTTTTTCTTTTTAGTATATGTGTGTGGGGGAATCAATTAAAAAAAGTCACCTTTTCATTATGAACAATTATAAAATGCAGTGTTGTTGCTTAGTACCTGCCTCTTATGCAAAAAGTAATTGATAACAATTATTGGGTGCAAGAACAAATTCATAAATATAATAATGAAACACATTTGAATACAATGAAGGAAAGTACGAAAGTAATTAATGGAATAAATAAACTTGGAGAAAATTAGAGATAGGTTCATAGATAATTTTGGATGAAACATTAGCCTCAAAACTATCATTTCTTACAAAATTTAAGTGTTGATTGAAATCTATTTGTGCACATTTTATTCCATCTTTAGCTTATGAGACCAAATAAGGAGGAGAAAATACAATGTCTAGTGCCTTTATATTAAATAATGTATATATGTGATATAAATAAAATAAAAAATTTCTTAAAAAGCTAATTATTGTAACAAACTATTTATTTAACTTTAAATTTATAATCATCTTAATTTGGCAACAGATAAATAAGCTATGGTATAATTTCTAAGTGAAAAAGATTCCTTATATATATAATGATTAAAATTGTGAAGATAAAAGAGAAAATTTTAGTGTAGTGTTGAAATAAATTTTATTTTTTTATAATGCATCATGGTTTAAAATTGAATTGTGAAAATATATAATATAGATAAGGTTCATTCATGAAAATGATTGAACCAAGTCCATTCAATAATAAAAATCAGCAAGGGAAAAATAGTGTAATATGTAGCATTGTTGCTTTTGCTATTTAAATCGGCTAGTTTCCATCGTTAATAATAGCTTGAAACATAATGACAATTTTTTTTTGGAAAGAAAATATTAATTATGGGAATATATATATATATATATATATATATATATATATATATATATATATATATATATATATATATATATATATAATTAATTTATGAGGACATCTGGCGATTAAAGGTTTTTTTCTTATTTTTAATTTTTTTAAACAATTTTTAATTATGAAAAATAAAATTAGTTGTCCACCAATCAAAAATTAGAAATTCAAATTTAAAAATTCAAAAAAGAATTTTCAATTTCTAAAAAAATAAGTTTAACATTTAATTTTACAAAAATTTCAACAAACTTTGGAAATAGTTTCTAAAAAATTGCAAATTAATTAAGAGTCAAAGCATTTTGACCCAAACTAATTTGGGGTATAAAAATGCTACTTAAAAAAATTAAAATTAAAAATATAACCAAAACAATAATGTTCAAAATAAATAAAATAATAATTAAAATAAAAAATAAAAATAAAAACATAAAGAAAAATAATATAAATAATTAAAAAAAAAAGTGTAAAATAAAAAAAAAAAACAAAATTTTAAATTTAAAAAAAATATCAAATTTAAATTTAAATAAAATATTAAAAATAAAATTTAAATTTAAATTTTTTAAAAACCATAAATAAATTAAAAATAGATAAAATGTAATTAATACGATTTTATTTATTAATTTTTATAAGTTTTATTTTATGGTTTTGTTTTTAATTTTTTTAAATTAAATAAGTTGTATTTTTTAGTTAAGCGTAATTTTTTTGATTAAATTTTTAATATTTTTGTTTAATTTTTATTTTCTTGGTTATATATATATATATATATATATATATATATATATATATATATATATATATAATTTTGGTTTTTATTGTTTAAAGTTTTTTTTCCTAAAATTGTTTTTTTACCTTCATGGCGTGTTAATAGTATTAATGAGGGTGTCTTAGGGGTTAAAACCACCTCCCTCTGATGTGATAGTCATTTATGTTGAGGGTGCGTGACCTGCCCCCATCACACATGAGCATGTAAGCTACTAGATGACTTCCATTAGTTTTAAATTTTCCCTTGCAATGGAGCTTCATGCATTATGGTAGTGAGAGGAAGGGTAGAGGTGAGGTTGAGACCTCAACCTCCCTGGTGTTAGTGATTAATTAGTTATGCAATGGGTGTTTCAATGCGATTTAGCTCAAGTGGGATGGTGTGACAGAGAGGTTCTATTTCGTTGGTTTCTTGTACTTGAGGTGGTGGGAGGGTGGTAAATATGTGCTCGTGAAGGCTAGCTTACGAAATATTTTCCTAGCATTTGATGGTATGAGGAGCACCCAATATACAATTTATGACAAAGTTGAGCATGTCATCTTCCCCCTTTTCTTGATTTGTTGTTTGTATTTTTTCTTTGGACTTGGGTATGTGAATTTTAGATATTTGTTTGTGAGCTAGGGGGTGTGTGAGCAAACACAGAGTCTAGTTTTGATTGGGTTTATAGGAAGTTAGTTGATATCTAGTTTTAACTCCCTCATAATTTGCATGTATGGGGTTTTATTTGAGTATGTAGTGCTCCTATCTGAAAAATTAGGAGTTGGGGAATATATGTTTTCTTGCATTTGTTTCCATCTACCTTTGAGGGTTCTCTGTAAGTTGTGGTCATTGGGCACCCCATGGTTTTTTTTATGGTTAATGGTATTGGGGCATGGGGTTTATGAGAAAGGGGCTTTTTCATCTAGGAGGGAATTATTGGGGAATCTCTCCCATTGCTAGGTCTATGTTATGAGTGTTGGTGATGATGTTGTGGGATGGTGTTTAAGTCTGGGGGATTCTACATATGGTTTTCTTTCGTGTTTCTTTGTCGGTAGAGGAAGATTCAACAATTGTCACTGGTGCACCTCTTAGTTGTTGTCATGTCACCTAAGTAGGGTATGCATTTTCAGAGAGGGGAGGGAGGTAGCAGCCCTCAGATAAAACAAAGGGAAAGGCTCTTCACTCAAGATTTTGTGTCCATGTTTTTTAATGCAATGATGTCAAAGACAAGAAGATAAATCCACAAGTTGGAAACTCAAGTTGGGGTGGAGAGGAAATCCCACTCTTATTCTGAAATTATGGATGAAGTGTTTATCTAGATTCTAGAACCTGGGCACACCAAGGTAGGAAGAAGCAGTATTTGAACTCAATGGATTTACATTGGCAAACTAAAGCTCTGTTGGGGTTGGTTTTGTAGGACAAGTAGGTTGAGAGGTACAAAATATTTTACACCTTAGAACACATTAAGAGAGTGTTGAGGAGCCAACGGTTCACCTTGGATAAATTAAATGCAAGACTTATTCATGTGGAGGGACACTTGTGTTATGAATATAATATTGTTGAACCTCCAGGATTAAGTGTTATAGCTCCAAATACTATCTCATCTTCTAATTCAAAGGTGAATAACGATGTTATTTACAAACATTCCACGATTATGACCAGTGGTGGGAAGAGAACATTACAATCGAAGATTTTGAAAAAAATGGCATAAGAGAAAGATGGTTTATCACGATATAAATCAAGAGTCATGTTGTCTAAGAAAAATATTATCCATCAAGGAACAATCAATAAGCATATTGCCATAGGCATGCATTTCTAGGGAAATTGTTTTCCCCCTTATCGATAATTCTTGAATTGTGGGATCCTCATAATTTATGATAAATAAGATAAATATCTTTCTAGCAACAAATATGTTAAGCAACATTCAAATAAGAGCATGTTGATAACAATTGGCCCAACAATTAATATTAACATAAGGCCTCACGGTCGTAGGGGTTCTGTGACTGATCCCCAAAGTGTTTATGCATGGGTGGGTTTAATAGATGCATGCAAATCCACATAATGTATTTGTATAGAGAATTGCTCGATACATGATGTTTTAACTGAATTTTTCAGTCCTAATCAACTCTTTGGATTTTTATTTTAAAGAATCAATAGGAAAGAATAAACGAATGGTTGAAATTATTACAAAATCTTGTTCCAAATGGCACCAAGGTATGCCCTTCATTAGAAAGTACGCATTTAGGTTTCATGGCTAAAATTTCAATTGAATTAGGTTGATCAAGTCGTATGCATTTGATTTGTGATCAAGTTGATATTGGTAAAATGCTTGAAAAAGAAATTCAATGTCTAGTTCATGCAACTTCAAATAAAGCTGTGTATAAAGGCTTATATTTTAGGATCCAGTAAAAATGTATATGTAGAATTCATGAACATTTTAGACAGGAGGCTTTTCCTCTATAGTTTATAGAGAGTTTTCTAATCAGTTTGATGTTTTTTCCATGTTTGTATCATCTTAGCTATGATGAGCATTGGATGTACACACCAATCACATTCAATGGGATGGAATTTGGAGATTTAAATTAAGAATTTAATCTTTTTGTTTTGCCTTAAGTAATTAATATAGTGGGATATTGTTTCTAACTTCACTTACTTCTGATTCTTTTCATTTTAGGATTTAATTTTAAGATTTTACTCATGTAACCCCAACTTAATTTATATTGGTTGGTTTTTTGAATATTTTATATATTGTATTCATGTTTGACAATAATATATTATCAAAATTTATAAAAAAATATATTTGTCTCTTTGCTTTATTAGTCAATTTCTAAAAAACATTTCCAGGCAAATTTATTCTCTCTTCTTCTATGTTTTTCCAATATCTACTCTAATCAATTTCAAGATTAAATGCTATGATACTTTGGTTTTTCCAATATCTACTTTAACATTTTTTCAAGCTTAAATGCTATGATACTTTGGTTGTGCTTAAAATCCAACCCGATAACTTGAGAGATAAAATTTTATGTGTACAGATATAAATTTGTCAATCAATGTCTCTGATTATCACAATTGACGTTCACCATCAAGAATATATTATTTATCAAATGTGTTAGGAACACACATTTGAAATGTTAAAAAATCCAACCAGAAATTCTCAATTTGATTTTGCCTTGATTAAATTGAGAAATTTTGAATTTCCACATCAGCATACAACTTGGATGCAGTTAACTTGTGTGACATGGATCTTGTCACTCAATTAGCTCAGTATATTCAAGTTATAGGAGTTAGACTTTAGTTAAGAATGTGTGATTGCTAATTTTTAGCAATCAAGGTCAATTATTTCAAGTTGTTTTCAGTTAAATTAGTTCTAACTTTTGGAGGAACTAGTGGAAGGTTAGTTGTGCAGTGGGACTTCAATCAAACTCAGTGATCATCCAGTTAACTAATCAATTAGCCAAAAATAACCAGTGCATGCAGATAATTTTAGCTCCCCGGTTTTGGTGGAGATTCCAAGGTAGTGTAACATTAGTTGTAGACTAGTCTTGAGTGTATAAGTGTTGCAGAAAGTCAAATGATCAACATTCGGAATTGAAAAATCAATTTTGGAGAAATTCCTAAATAATATGGGCCTAATTTCTTAGGTATTATGTAAGGAAACAAGGGCTCAAGCAGAGGCATAAATTTATTAAGTCTAGGTCAGAGTTTCTCAGTGAGCAGATAGATAGGTTATTCACTTGTAGTTGTGCTCAATTGAGAAAATCAATTTTAATACATCTCTATTCATCATATTAATGTAAGTAGGCAATGGGTTTTTAGAATATTTCTTTCCCTGGAAAAACTATTGTGTGCATGTGTGTTATATATTATTTCATGTCTGACATTATTGTTCTATATTAGGAATTGAATACCAAAGAGCAGTAGAGTAGGTTTGTGTCTTGTGATTTTGATTAAAAATTCATGAGCGATTGCAAATATACACAATAATTTCTACGTCGTATTAGAGAAGGATTCACATTGGAGCAAGAATTTTGAGGTTGTTTCTCAGGAGGATCAAATTTGTAGTTCAATGTAGTAGTATCACTACATAGTTGGGAGGATGGCCTTCAATGGACTAAGGCTATAGTATGCCTTAGAAGGAATTTCTCATTTCATCGCATGGAGGTGGTATTGGAGGACAATGGATTGCTAGAATACATCAAGAAAAATGTTGCAAAATCAACGAAATCTAATGCCCAAAAACTTTCTTAGTGGAATAAAGGTGTAACCAAGGCAAGGAGAATAATATTGGAGGGAGCACGAGATCACATTGTCTCAAATATTCATGGGAAATAAAATCCTTTTGCAATGTGGAAAACACTGACAAATTTTTTCGAGAACAATAGTGACCACAGGAAGTTGGCGCTCAAGGATAAGCTTCGAAATATCAAGATGTAGAAGAATGACACTATTCTACAGTATCTGAGTAGGTTCGCACAATGTCAAGATGAAATTGGCGGGGTTGGTGTAAACGTTACAAATATGACTTGGTATTCCTAGTCCTTCTAGGCCTTCCCAAAAGCTGGCATAACTAACAAGATTTAGTGAATGGGAGGGAGAAACTAGCAAATTGGGAACACTTATGATCTGATTTAGTACAGGAGGAAATAAGGTGGAATACCATAGTTGGGACTTCATCCAAGGGTGAGGATGAAGAAAAATTTGCATTGGTTGGAAAGGGAAAGAAGGGAAAAGGGAAGAAATATCAATCCAAACCAGAGTCCAACCAAGGGGGGAAGAAGAAAGATTTGTACAAAATCAAATGTTGTGATTGTCATCAATTCGAGCACTATGCCAATATGTTTCCACATAAAATGGAAAGAAATAAGACCTAGGGAGGAGTAGAAGGTGAAGCCTTGAATTCACAGTTCGAGCTTGAATTTACCCTTCTCGCATGCATGAATAACACATTCATGGGAGCATGTGGTACTTGGACTCAAGTGCATCATTCCACATGACAGGGTGTAGAGAATTTCTCAGTGACCTGGAGGAGAAATATTTGTGGATTCACATTCATATGGGGATGTTGGAAGATACAATGCAGCCAGGATTGGTATAGTCACATTTCAGAGGGATTCAGGATCCCTTCTCAAACTTAAGGATGTCATGTTCGTTTTAGGGCCAAATAAAAATATTATCTATGTTGTAGTTTTGGAAGACTGTGGTTATGATGTGATCTTTAGCAAAGTGAAGGAACTCCTAAGACACATAGCCACAGGATAGGTGAAGCAATTTGAGGTTCGTGTGAAGAACTTTTACAAGATAAATGTGGAAGATTGTACTACATTAAGCACTAAGGCGAAGAAAGTGCAGGGTCGTGATGTTCATGAAATTTGGCACAAAATACTTGACCATTTGCATCATGGTGCCTTAAATATTATGCATCAAATAACCAATGTATCCCCAAAGGATCCCTTGAGAAGAAGAATGTATGCAATGGATGTACATTGGGGAAGTAAAAAAAATCCACATTCGATGATCAAGACAAAAAAGCATATGAAATCTTGGAAAAGATCCACTCTGATGTCTTTGGACCTTTCTCGACAACTTCCACTATTAGGCACAAGTATTTTGTCATTTTATTGATGACTTCTCACAAAAGTGCTAGATCTTCTTCATGTAGAAAAAGAAAGATACATTCTCCAAGTTCGTAGAATTCAAGGCACTAGTTGAGAAAGAAACTGACAAAAACGTGAAGGCTCTAAAGAGAGATAATGGAGGTGAGTACGTGTCAAATAAATTCAAAATAAATTGTGTGAAAGAAGGCATTCAATGAGAGTTGACAACACTCCACAACCCACAATAGAATAGGGTGGATGAGATAAATAACCATAGCATTTTGGGAGCTATGAGGGCTATGTTACATGACCAAGGCCTACCACTGCATTCATGGGTAGAGGCATGCAACATAGCATTCTATTTGTAAAACTAGAGTCCTCATCGGATTCTAGGCATGATTACACCAGATGAGTATTTCTCAGGGAGAGATTCAGATGTGTCACACTTCAGGATTTTTGGAGCCTCTATTTATTTCCATGTATCCAAAGAATCATAAATAATTCTTTATTTCGTTAGTTTTTTGTTCAGTGTATCAGTTATAAATCTATCCTCATTAATCTTACTGTGGTACTTGCCGTCATTCCTTAGAAATGCCAATTAAAATGGAGTGGATGGCAGAAGTTTGATGAAACATGTGTTCTCTTGAGAGGGAGTTTCAAATCCCACTAGATGAGGAGATTTAGTCTGTTGAAAGACCTAAAGGTGTAGTTAAACGTAAATTTGATAGAAGAGATGCGGGAGATAACCATCAAGTAGAACCATACCGAGATGGTAGAAAAAGAACTGTAGAACTCAATAGAATTTCAGTGGTGGTGATGGTGATGAATTTGTTCTTCAAATTTGTGTAGGTAGAGAAGGCTTAATGAATTTACACTCGCTACATGTCTCTAGACACTGTGATTAGATATTTAACTGATCTTCTTCGGTGAGGTAGGTAGAAAAGAAACTCGTCACTAGGCTTTCCACGGTGGAGAAATATGTTTCAACAGACATAAAGTATGAAGTGTTCCTAAGACCGATAGATAAATTAGTTGTGAGTTTGAGATGATTCAAGGCATGAGTATTGTAAAATTCAAACTATAGCGATAAGGTTGATTGAAAATATGGTAAATTTCATAAGCGAGGAATCTATCGGAGGATACCTTTTTCTTGTAGCAAGGTACTACAAATACATATCAATTCTGTAATGACCATAGGAGGTAGTGAAGATCCCACCAAATATGATGCGCTTAGTTTTTCAATAGTTATTGCCAGAGTATGCACATCTACAAGCAGTAGTTGTTTAGAGACATTTGATCGAGATTTCATGTGAAGACCCGCGTATCATATCTTCAAACAAGTATCCATTTTTCATATAATCAATAATTTGCACTATCTAACAATTTGGGCTTACCAAAATTAGAAATGATGCAAACCCCAGTATGACTGCAAGAAATTTATTATTAGTCTATGTTGATGATTTGATACAATTGGTGATGATATTATCCAATCTTTGTACTTGCGCACCTTTTGTATCGCATTTAAACACATATAATCAGTAATTTTAATTTCACAAAGTATGAGTACATGTTGCAGCTTTATTCCCTCACAAAGGTGAATGAGATATCAGAGATGCCACATGAAGAGTTGGAAAAACTTATATATACCTAAAAATAATCGGAGGAAGGAGACATTCTCCACTTCAAAGTAGGAAGTATGCTACCACGTACGGTAGCTAGTGGGTTCATTTGACAAGTATTTTAGAATACATGACTAAAATATAGTTATGTATTCAACCATTTGCTAGCTATGGTTACAAATAAATCATAAATTATTTTGAAGGAAGAAAGTGTTTTACTATACTTATAGACACTAATCGTACTTTGGATTATAGTATGTTAAAAGAAAAGAATTTGTGAATTCAAAGATGCAGATTGGGCGGGGAGTCCATCAAACCAAAAGAGTTTGCAATTTTTTCCTAGTACAATAGGAAGAAAAAATTATGGCACTAAGCTCAACAGAAGCGTAATACATAGCTGCAAGTCAAGAAACATGTGAGGTGATCTAGATGAGAAATATACTTTTTGGAATATTTGGTCAGATGATGGATCCAACTTTGATATACTATGATAATTATAGTTGCATCAAGCTATCTAAGAATATTTTTTTTCACGATCGATATAAGCATATAGATATTTGGTATCACCATTTATGGGACTGTGTGCAGAGGTCGATAATGTTGCTTCAGTACATTTCGATAAAGCAACAAGATGATGACATTTTGACAAAGGCTTTATCAAGAGGGCAGTTCGAGTTCCACAGGTTCAAAATAGGGGTGGTTGATAATCCCTTTATTGCTGAGAGGAAGTGTTGAAAAATGTAGCAAGAAATTTTCAATTTGATTTTTCCTTGATTAAATTGAGAAAATTTGAATTTCCACATCAGAAGACAACTTGGATGTAGCTAACTTGTGTGGCATGAATCTTATCACTCAGTTAGCTCAGTAAATTTGAGTTAGAGGAGTTAGATTCCAATTAATCATGTGTGATTTATACTTTATAGCAATAAAGGTTAGTTATTTCAAGTTGTTTTCATTTAAATTAGTTCTAATTGTTTGAGGAACTAGTGGAAGGTCAATAGTATGGACTTAGCTAAATGTTAGTTAGATCATCCGCCAATTCAATAAATCAACCAAACAATAGTGTTTTAGATAATTTTGAGTTCCTAAAATGTATAGTAGACTCTAACTAGAGGTAACACGCTGTTGTAGCACTATCTTTATAGTAGTGTTGTATGCAATAATGACTTCCAACTTTGGGAATTAACTAATTTGAGAAATTCTAAATAATAGGGGCCTAATATCTCATGAATTTCAAGGAAATAGGTCTCAATAAGAGGCATAAATTGACTAATTTTAATGATCTTCAAAGGAGTAGAGATAATAAATGGATCTAATTTAGTTGTGTCTTTAATTGTTGTTCAGAGGGTTTTAACCGTATACAAAAATTATCCGCGAAACATTAAAAATAGAAAAAATAAACAATAGTGAGAGTATTAAAAACATATGTCAGCAGTTACGTATATTTTTCCGATCCCAAATTGGGACAAGCAGCTTGATTTTTCATTATATTCCTCTTAGTGTTACAACATATATATATACATGTTGAAGCATACATAAACCCGAATCCATTAACCCTGGATTAGAACATAACCATAGTTCCCTTGACCGAATATACAAAATACCAGGGGCCAAAAACCATCATGCCCCAAAACCATGTGCAAACCTATGCACAAAACCATGGCCTATTCACGCACTAAAATAGGGTCCAAAATTCTCTTTCTGCGGCATTTCTGGATCTCTAAATAATCAACAATGACAAAGAAATTATAGGTTTTAACCCTGTACAGAAATTATCTACAAACAAATCTTAAAACAGAAAATAAACAATAGCGAGAGCATAAAACATAAAACAGATAAACACAGAGATTTTCCCCTGGATCCCAAATCGGGACGACCAGCTTGATTTTTCATTATATTCCTTTTAGTGTTACAACACATATATATACATGCTAAAGCATACATAAACCCCAATCCATCAATCCTGGATTAGAACATAACCGTAGTTCCCTTTAATCGGGATCTACAGCAACATAAATACGAATCATCATGCCTAAAACCATAAAACGACACAAAACTGATAATAGGTCCACCCACCAAAATAGGGTCCAAATGCCTCGTGGCATTTCCCCTAACTCGAACAAAGGAGGTGGCCGCCGCCGCCCCCCCCCAATGACCCCCGTCATATTCCACCACAATATAAAGGGGGCTATCACCCCCCTTATGAGCCCCCCCCCCATGTGTCACTAGTCGTGGAAAATATAACACATACCCAACATTCTCCCAATTTGTTGTTTTCTTCCGTAGGGGTCCAGAGAGCTACCATTAGGGCCCAATCAAGAACACCATTGTTTCTCAAGATCAAGAGGAATATGAGGTTTCATTAGACACTAATGAATCTACAACGTCCAAAGCCAATCTTTACCAGAACCCTGAAATTCTCAACCATATCTCTAACAAAGTGATATTGAACATTAATGTGCTTTGTCTTTGAATGATAAGCAGGGTTCTTAGCCAAGAAAATTGCACTTTGGCTATCACAGTCTATCCTTATAGCTTGTTGTACCAACCCCATACTTGAACACAATCTTTGCAACCAAACTTCTTCCTTGCTTGCATGAGTGGCTGCTATGTATTCTGCCTCTGTAGTTGAAAGAGCCACTACAGACTGTCTTTTACTCATCCAATTGACTGCGCCTCCAAATAGGCTAAACACATACCCACTTGTAGATCTTCTTTGGTCTAGATCTCCAGCCCAGTCTGCATCAACAAAACCACGAATGTCCAACATTCTTTCCAATCCTCGTCTTCCCTGGTAGCACAAGCCATAATCACTAGTGCCACGTAAATATCTGAAAACCCGCTTCACTGCTGTCCAATGCTCCTTCCCTGGGTTTGACATAAACCTGCTCAATACTCCCACTGCATGTGCAATGTCTGGTCTAGTACATACCATTGCATACATCAAGCTACCCACTGCACTTGCATATGGAACATGGGACATATACTCCTCTTCTTCTTGTGTCTTGGGACATTGTTCAGCAGACAACTTTACACCTACAGGAATAGGAACCTTCACCGGTTTACTATCCTGCATATTGAACCTCTGCAATATAGTCTCGACATACTTCCTCTGGTTTAACCAGAGCTTCCTCTTTGCCCGATCTCTCTTGATTTCCATGCCCAAAATATAATTTGCAGCACCCAGATCCTTCATGTCGAATTTGGAGAACAGTTGGGTCTTCAAATCTTGGATAATTTCTTTGTCATTTCCAATCAACAACATATCATCCACATACAAGACCAAATAAAAAACACGGTCACCAATTAATTTAAAATAAACACAGTGATCCTCCTTGCTTCTGGTGAAGCCAAGTCCCCGTATATAGGTATCAAATTTCTGATACCACATCCTTGGTGACTGTTTTAACCCATAAAGAGACTTCTTCAACCTGCATACCAGTTCTTTCTTACCCTTCACCATAAAGCCTTCAGGTTGCTTCATGTAGATCTCTTCTTCTAGATCCCCGTGAAGAAATGTTGTCTTCACATCCATCTGTTCTATCTCAAAATCAAATGCAGCAGCAACAGATAAAAGTAATCTAATAGAAGTAACTTTTGCAACAGGAGAAAAAATATTTGTGTTCAATTCTACCCCAGAATAACTTTGCTACCAACCGAGCTTTGTATTTCTCCACCTTGCCTTCTACATTCATCTTCTTCTTAAACACCCATTTTCTCCCGATGGGCTTCCATCCCAAGATTCCACTAGATCCCATGCCTCATTTTTATGGCAAGGATGCCATTTCTCATCAATCTCATGGCCTCCTTCCTGCATTTTTCCATCCTCCTCCACCTATCAAAGCCTCGATGGCTCCATCATCAAGAATAAAGAAAATTTAACATAAAGCATGGACTAAACCTTTTGGTTATCTTTTCCCTGTGAATCTTCTTCTTCTACAAACTGGAGTTTGTGGCTCTTCCTATTCTGAAGTCTTTCCTTCATAGAGTCCGATTTATCCTCCTTTAGCCTCAAACTTATCTTCACAAAGTTCCTTTGGTGGTGGAATTCATGTTTAACAACATCTTTCACTTCCTTAAACACCGATTTACTGCTTGTACATACCTTGTTTCGAGTTCCAAAGCTTGTAACCCTTTAAACCATCCTTATACCCAATAAAGATGCACCTTTCAGATTTATTACCCAACTTTCTCCTTTTCTCCTTTGGAACATGTACATATGCATCACATCCAAATACCCTCAGATGTGAAAGAGAGGGTTTCTTACCATTCCATACCTCATGTGGAGTCTTATCCTCCAACGCTGAATAAGGTGATCCGTTAACCAAGTAACATGCAGTCTCCACTACCTCTGCCCAGAATTCTTTTCCTAACCCAATACCATTGAGCATGCTTCTTGCCTTTTCCATTGACGTTCTGTTCATTCTTTCTGCAACTCTGTTTTGTTGAGGTGTGTATGGAGTAGTCTTCTGCCGTGATATACCACACTTCTTACAGAACTCTTCAAATTCCTTCTTACAGAACTCCCCACCATTATCTATCCTCAACACCTTTATCTTCTTCTCTGTATGGTTTTCCACCATAGCCTTAAATTCTTTAAATCTGTCAAAGAATTCAAATTTCTTCCTCAAGAACTATATCCATGTATTCCTTGAGAATTCATCTATGAATGAAACATAGTACATAGACTTACCCAGTGATGGAACTGACATAGGTCCAAACACATCACTGTACACAAGCTCTAATATCGTATTCGCCCTCTTAGCACCAGAAGGAAAATTCACCCGATTCTGCTTCCCATATACACAATGTTCACAGAAATCGAAATCTAGAAAGCTATTAGACATACCTTCTACCATACCATTTCCATGCAGTATACAAAGGCCCTTCTCTCCAATATTTCCAAGCCTTTGATGCCATATCATGGTCTTTTCTCCAGAGACCGCTAGGCTTTCTGCTCCACTTTCGGGAATCACAGAATTTTTGCACCCATCAATAACAGTGATGCCCTAAAGCTTGTACAGAGTTCTAATCCGAACTCCCCACATTAATACCAGTGCTCCCCGAACCATCTTACATGTATCTTTCTTGAACACTATTTTTACACCTACGTCATCCATCTTGCTTACAGAAATCAGATTTCTGGCCAATGTAGGGATGTGCAGAACACCAGGAGTGTTCTAATCCTTCCACCTTGCAGCTTTAGCTTTAATTTTCCACTTCCAACAATTCTGGCCTTCTTATCATCACCTAAGAAGACATCACTGCCATCATATTTCTCATACTCACAGAACCACTCCCTATGGGGAGTGAAGTGAAAGGATGCACCTGAGTCAATCAACCATGACTCATTATCTACATGTGTATTTGAAGAAGAAGCCAAATACACATCCCCACCTTCATCCAAGGTGGTTTTTTCCTCTGCAGAAGGAGCATCATCAGATCCATTTCCTTTCTTAGGAGCTTTAGATCTGCAGTCCTTTTTGTAGTGCCCTTCCTTTCTGCATTTCCATCACACCTTTACAAAATTTCCAGGAGATTTATATCTCCCTCTAGATTAAATCTCCCACTCGAAGCCTTATTCTTGTTTCTATTCTGGGACCTTCCTCGTACATATAAGGCATATCCGTTTTGACCCTCCATATTTCTCTGTCTCATTTCCTCCGATAGCGAGGCTGAGACAATGTCATCAATATTCAAAGTAGTTGTATTGCTACTTATTGCAATAACCAGACTGTCCCATGAGTTTGGTAGAGAACACAACAAACTGATGCACTTATCTTCATTTGAGATTTTAATATCAACAAATGACAACTGACTTAACACAGTATTGAAGGCGTTCATATGCTCTGTCACCGAGTCTCCATCCTTCATCCTCAGGTTATACAACTTTTTTCCACAGGAACAATTTATTCACCAGAGACTTAGATTGGTACGAAGTCCCAAGTTTGTCCCAAAAATTATTCGTTGTAGCTTCCCCAGATACATTCAACAATACCGAATCTGAGACACACAATCGCATTGTGCTCTTCGCCTTCCGATATAACTTTTTCCAGTTTTCATCTGACATTCCCATTGGTTTAGTACCTGGATCTACCACGATCCATTGGTCTTTATCCACCAGGAGATCCTCCATCTTGAGCTTCCACAACTCGAAACTCCGACCATTAAATTTATCAATATCTCTCTTTCCACTACTTGCCATCTTCTTTCACCAAAAGAATCGATCCCACAGATCTCCCACTGAACAGGGTCTACCACAAGCCCGAGCAAAAAACCCCTCGGTAGCAAATGCGTCCCCTTGAAGCCGAAACAACTCTGATACCAAATGTAATTTTTAACCCTGTATAGAAATTATCTACAAACGAATCTTAAAAACAAAAAGTAAACAATATTGACAATATAAAACATAAAAAAAATATACACAGAAATTTTCCCCTGGATCCCAAATCAGGACGACCAAATTGATTTTTCATTATATTCCTTTTAGTGTTACAACACATATATATACATGCCGAAGCATACATAAACCCCAATCCATTAACCTTGGATTAGAACATAACCGTAGTTCCCTTGAATTGATCTACAAAATACTAGGAGCCGAAAATCATCATGCCCAAAACGATGTGCAAACCCATGCACAAAACCATGGGCGAGTTCGCCCATCAAAAAATAGGATCCAATTTTTTTTTCCCGAGGCACTGCCCCGAACCCCAAACAAGGGGGGTTGTCGCCCTCGTGACCCCCTCACGTGTTCCGATAACGTACAGGGAGGTTGTGCCCCCCCGCGCGCATGACTAGTCATGGAAAGAATATAACACATAACCAACAAAATTTTTAATACATCTCTATTCATTAGATTAATGGAAGAAAGTGAGGGGTTTTTAGCATATTGCTTTCACTTGGAAAACATACTCTATGCATGTGTGTTATTTCTTATTGCGTGTCTGAAATTGTTGTTCTACATTGTGACTTGAATCCCACAAGGAAGTAGAGTAGATTTGTTTCTTTTGATTTTAATTAAAACTTCATGAGAAATTTCAAATCTACAACATAATTTCTACATGGTATCAGAGCAGCAAGATTCACATTAGAGCAAGAATTTTGAAATTGTTTCTTAGGAGAATTGAATTTGTAGTTCATTATAGCAGGATCTCTATATAGTTGGGAATATTTCCTTCATTGGACTGAGACTGGAGTATGCCTTGGAAGGAAAATATGATCTCATCACATGGAGGAGATATTGGATGAAAATGGATTGCTAAAATACATCAAGACAAATGTTGCAAAACCACCAGAATTGGATGCCCAGAACCTTTCTTAGTGGAAGAAAGTTGTAGCCAAGGCGAGGAGAATACTCTTGGAGGGAGTATAGGATTACATTGTCTCAAATATCCATCGGAAAGAAACTCCTTTTTCAATGTGAAAATAAATTACAAAATTGTTTGAGAATAATATTTACCATAGGAAGCTGGTGCCCAAGGATAAACTTTTAAATATCAAGATGCAGAAAAATGACACTATTTCATAGTATCTAAGCAAGTTCACAAAATGTCATGATGAAATTGGCAAGGTTAGTTTAAATGTTGCAAAATATGACATGGTAATCCTATCCCTTCTAGGCCTTCCCAAGAGTTTGCATAACTACCAAGATTCTGTGAATCTGAGGGAAAAAATACCGAATTGGGAATTCTTATGGTATGATTCGGTACATGAAGAAATAAGGCATAATACCAGAGATGAGACTTCATCCAAGGGTAACGATGAAGAAAAAATTGAATTGGTTAGAAAGGGAAAGAAGGTAAAAGGGAATAAATCTCAATCCAAACCAGAGTCCAGCAAAGGGGGAAAGAAGAAATATTTTTCCAAAATTAAATCCTTCCATTGTCATGAATTCAGGCACTATGCCACAAAGTGTCCACATAAAAAGGAAAGAAACAATACCTTAGAAGGATCAACAGGTGAAGCCTTGGCTTCACATTTCGAGCTTGACTTTACCCTTATTGCATGCTTGGCCAACACAATGATGGGGACCATGTGGTACTTGGAATCAGGTGCATCATTCCACATGAAAGGGTGTAGAGACTTTTTCAGTGACTTGGAGGAGAAATATTTACATATGCACATTTAGATGGGGGGGAATGTAAGATACAACGCAACTAAAACTGCTATAGTCACCTTTTAGAGGAAGTCAAGATCCCCTCTTAGACTCAAGGATGTCATGTTCGTTCCAAGGCTAAAGAAAAATATCATCTTTATTGAAGTTTTGGAAGGCAGTTGTTATTATGTGATCTTAAACAAAGGGAAGGAAATCTAGCGAGACATAGCCACGGGATAGGTGAAGCGGATTGAGGTTTGTGTGAAGAAATTATACAACCTATATGTGGAAGACTATGTTGCATTAAGCACTAAGGTGGAGAAAGTGCAGGGCCACAATGTCAGTTAACTTTGGCACAAAAGACATGGCCATTTGCATCGTGATGCCTTGAATATTATGAAACAAATAACCACTAGGCCCCCGAAAGGAGAATTTGAGTAGCAGGATGCATGCAAAGGATGTATCTTGGGTAAGTACACAAAATCCACATTCCATGATTGGGACAACAAAGTGCATACAGTTTTGGAAAGGATCCACTCTGATGTTTGTGGACCTTTCTCAACAACCTCCACTTCCAGGCACAAATATTTTGTCATTTTTATTGATGAATTCTCATGGAAGTGTTGGATATTCTTCATGTGAAAGAAGGAAGAGACATTATCCAAGTTCGTAGAATTCAAGGCACTGGTTGAGAAAGAAATCGACAAGAAGGTGAAGTCTCTCAAGAGCGATAATGGAGGTGAGTATTAGTTGGTGGATACCATATATTGAGTTGGTGGATACCATGTTTTACATGCAGTTGATAGGTTATATGATGTATTGGGTCAACACCAAACTCAATATATGTTTTGTAATGAACACCTTAAGTCAGTTCATGGAGGCACCAAGGTAAGAGCATTAGGTAGTAGCAAAACATGTGGTCATCTATTTGAGGGGCATAGTGGAGTATGGTCGGAGATATTTTGGAGATTATGGTCGGACATATCTTGGAGATAGTGACGTGAAATTGCATGGTTATACATATTTAAATTGGGTAGGAAATGTAGAATATAGGAATATCACCTTAGGGTGTTGTTTTAATTTGGGATAAAAAATGATATCCAAGTTTAACAGGTAGCAGACTTCAATGGCACTTATCTCAATACAAGCAAAGTGTATGGTAACTAAATATGGATAAGTGGTATGATCAGAGTGGTTTTCTCTTTCTTTGTTTTTTGGTGCATGTCCCCATCGAGGTCAGGGTATAAGAAGTTGGGACTTGAACTAGCTAAGCCTTTGCAATACCATCGCCGTCGACACTGACAACCTCCCATGGTGGAAGAAAAGAAATATGAGGGAACATGAGATCTTATTAAAATATTTCTTGAAGAAGCCCTTGAGTAGCAAATGAACGAGATGATGGACAACTTTGCCCAGATTGTTCATTGGATGCCCACAGGTGATACATCTTCATCTAATAGTCACTTTGGAGGTGCCACCCCATTCAAGGTACAAGTTAATTTTGATATCCATATATTTGAAGGTAAAATAGATGCAGATGTTGTAGATAAATGGTTGAATCTACTATAATGTTATTTTCGGTCCATATTTTTCCAGATGGGGAAAATATTAGTTTTGCATTGCTTAAGGTTGCCCCTTAGTGGGAAAATTATTGAGATAAAAGGGTCAAGGAACCCTCTCTATTTATAGCCACACCCTCTTGGAAATATTTCCAAGGATTTTTCAAGGAACAATATTACCCTATGGGGAGCTATGAGGGCAAGTACAGACAATAGACCACATTATGATGACAAAGGGACCAAGACATGCATGATTTTACAAAAAAATTTCATACTATATACACAAATTTGGGTATCAAAGACTTTGAGAGATATTTTATGCTCAAGTACCATGGTTTTCTACACAAATAAATTTAGAAAGAATGGAGTTCCTCGACATCTCCTCGCTTGGTGCAGCATATAGGTATGCTGCCAAGATTGAATAAAAATTTAAACAAAAGAAGTGCAACTTTGGCTTTGCGAATCAGAAGTAGGGAAAGAGCACCCAAAATCGCATAAAAAAGGATAAATCCACGATGGAGCTTCCTAGGAAAACCCATCGAAGGTGCAACAAAACAATGGCACCATGAAGATGAAGAAGGACACTAGAAAGTGGCATGGGTTCCAAAAGAGCCCCACTCACAACACAAATGAGTATCACACTAAGTAGTCATTAGTGGTTGAACTATAGCCTTCATATTTTGATACATGTTATGATTCTGAACTAGAAATCGACAAGGGGAAGCATATTATTGACGTATAACCCAGTGCCACCATTACCACCACTAAAATATAGAAGACCGAGCCCGAAGATCCAGAGGAGGGGAGTGTATTTTCCACTCATAGATGTGGGGGAAGGGTTATCTGTTGTAGTTCATTGCTGATAGTGAGGTCCCAAAGAACCTCATTTTAGAATAGGTCGTGAAGGGATTGGGCCTACTAATCACACCACACCTACAAAAATACACCATCGAGTGGCTCCAACAAGGATGAGAGCTTTGCATCAGCCATCAATGCCTCCTTCCCTACAACATCAATCCCTTCATAGATGAGGTACTATGTGATGTTTCTCCTCTTTAATTTTATCGTGTGTTATTAGGCCAACCATACTTATGGAAGAATCATGTTGTGTATGAGTCCATGCCTCATACTATTATTATTACTATGGGAAATAAGTTATACCCGCCCAATGTTATCTCTTTTATATTTGCTAAGAAATGCAGTAAGACCATCTCCCAGACCAGGAAATTTGTTTTTTTTCTGATTCGATCTCAAAGTAAGGGGAAGATAGTGGCCACATCCATAGCCCCTGGGAAAGGGTCTCCCACAAAATTGAAGTTTTAGGTCCCTATATTACTAGTGTATTCCCTTATTTTTGTTAGTGTAGCCCCCTTATTGTTATTTTTGTACCCATGTATTCCCCATATTTTTATTAATGTGCCCCATAAAATCCCAATATTTTTATTGTTGTGACCTTACATTATTATTGTTAGGTTGGCTAGGATTATATTGTGACCCCATTGACTCTTGTATATATAAAATAGGTTTTTTCATTTGTATCATCCAAGAATTGTTCATTTATGTAATGTAAAGGAGGTGTCCCCTGGAAATGGTTGATTTCTAAGGCATTGATGTCTCTTTTCTTCTATTTTGGGAGCTGGTTTCATAACATTTGGTATCAAAGCTTTGGATTCTAGGGTTTCGCTGCTTCAAACAGGTCATCGTGGAATTTTCACTATAACATTTTTTATAAAAAGGTTCAAAATCTAAAAAAAAAACCATTTGCAAAGAAATCCTGAGGAACATCTTGTAAAAATTTCAGATATTGGTTCACAATATTTTCAGAGATATGATTTGTGGAATTTAGGGTTTTTGCAAGCTCCTGAATTTCATCTCAAAGATGTGGCCTTGGGAAAATCGTCATAAATCTCTCTCTGAGCATCATATTGTAATTATGTAAAAAGTGGACAAAAGTAAACATAATTTAGTTTCCTTTTCATCAATTTTAGAGATGAAGGATGAAAAAGTGACACGTGGCAAGTGATACAAATTTTCTCTACTGAACCAGTCCCAAACTAGGTCATTGTGGGAGATTGGGCATAACTTTTCCTTGAAGAATCCAAATCAGGTTGGACCTGTTGCATTGGAAAGAATATTCAGAGGGCTACTAAAGGACTGAATATAAAATATTTGGGATCATAAATTATGGAGATACATCAGTTTCAATATCAAGCTACTCAAAAGTAAGAAAAAGGTGTGTATTTTTTTTTAATTGCATAAGCCTTGTTTCAAAAATCAGTTTGAAGTGATTCCAAGGGCATATTGAAGTATATATATCAGTATTAGGTTATAAAATGGCCCCTAAAAATAATTAAACACCCGTTAAGCCCTCAGAAGTAGCTACTATGACACATGAAGAGGAAGAAGTGCAACATGATATATCAAAATTACAAGACCAAGTGCAACAAATTTCTCTCTTGCAAAGAGTAACAAAAAATGAAATGGAAGCTAAGATGGATGGTTTGAAAAAAGGCGTGGAAGCTAAGATGGATGGTTTGAAAAAAGGCATGGAAGCTAATATGGATGGTTTGAAGAATGACATGGAAGCTAATATGGATGGCATGGAAGCTAAGATGGATGACATGGAAGCTAAGATCGATGAAAAAATGAAAGGCAACATGGAAGGCATGAAGAATGATCTAAAAGTAGACATGGAAGGTTTGAGAAAGTTGATACAAGAAATGATTCCTAATGGAAAAAAGGTAGTAGAGGAAACCCATGATGAGAAAAAAAAAAATGTTAATTGTGATTTCATAAATTCTAATGTTGGATTGAAGACCCACCATATTCCAAAGATCGATATGAGGAATTTTCATGGCAAGGATCCCATAACATGGATAATACAAATGGAGCAATATTTTGATCTCCATAATGTGCAAAACACACAAAATGTATGCATTGTAGCTTTATATTTAGATCAAAATACATGTGTATGGTATCGACGGATTTCTTGTCATAAAAAAATTGTCACTTGGTCATTTTTTATGGAGGAAATGATAGCACATTATGATGATACAAAGAGCAATACCTTCTTTAGCCAATTGATAAATCTCAAACAAAGGGGTTCAATGGTGGAGCACATTGAGGAATTCCAAAAATTGAATATAAGGGTAACTGATATTCCAGAGGAACACATGATTGATGTCTTCATAGGGATTTTAAAGGATAACATCTAACATAAGGTTTGCCTTTGGGAAATTGATTCATTGGAGAAGGATTTCAGGTTGGAAAGAAAATTTAAAAGTAAAATTATGGCAAGAAGGAAGCCTACCACTCACATCTATAAATATGGAAGTGTTGCTACTCCTATACTTCCAAAACCTATAAGGTTGACACCACAATAATTGGAAGAAAAATGAGCAAAAGGGCTTTGCTAAAATTGTGATATAAAATACACTAAAGGTCATAAGTGTGCTGAGAAGAAATTATTTTACATAGATTGTGAAGAGGAAGAAGAAAATGAACAAGAAACTTCAAAAGAAGAGGATATACACCAGGAACCAACCCTAGAGAAAGAAGAAATGAGTCTGACCATATCCTGTAATGAATTGGTAGGAATTACCACTCCTCAAACTCTCAAGATAGAAGGACATATCAAAAGAAAAATGTAATAGTGTTGATTGATTCGGGTAGTACCCATAATTTTATTCAATGTAAGGTAGCCAAGGAATTGAATTGCTTCCTATACCCAGCACCAGATTTTTAAGTGATGGTTGCAAATGGAGGAACTATAAGTTACTATGGAAAGTCCCACAATATCAAGCTAACCATGGGGGAATATGTATTGAATAGTCCAATGATTTCCATTCCAATGGGAGGTGTTGATGTTGTAGTAGGAGTACAATGGTTACAATCTTTAGGGATGGTAGCTTTTAATTTTCAAGAACTTTTCTTGATTTTTTTTTCAGAAGGAAAGGAAGTTGAATTACAGGGTATCACAGGGAAGCCGAGAAAGATAATAAGCTCTAATTTCATGACAAAGCTTCTGAAGAAAAAACAATCAGGCGTAATTGCACAATTATGCTCATTAGAAGTTCCAACACCAAAATCATCTATTTCTCCAGATCTCAAAAAAGTCTTGGACAATCATTCCAAGGTGTTTGAAAATACCAAATGACTGCCTCCTATTCATGATCATGATCATGCTATTTCTTTGATTCCAGGAAGTGTTCCTCAAAACATCAGGCCTTACAAACATCCTTATGTTCAAAAGAGCAAAATTGAACATATGATTGCAGTAATGTTAGAGGATGGTATAATTCAACCTAGTCAAAGTTCTTTCTCTACTCTAGTATTATTGGTGCACAAGAAGGATGGATCATGGTGCATGTGTCCGGATAATAGGGATCTTAATAAGCTCATTATTATAGATAAATTTCCCATTCTTGTGATTGATGAATTATTGGATGAATTGCATGGAGAAATTTATTTTACTAAGTTGGATCTCCGTTCAGGATATCATCAAATTAGAATGAAGACTGAAGATATTATGAAAATAGAATTTCAAACTCACGAGGTTCATTGTTAAGTTTTCGCCATACCTTTTAGCCTTACCAATGCACCTTCTACATTTCAAGGGTTGATGAATTCCATTTTCAAACTCTTCCTTAGAAAATATGTGTTAGTATTTTTTTATGATATACTAATATACAATAGGTCTTGGAAGGATCATGCTCAGCATGTTGAGAGGGTGCTCAAACTATTGGAGGAGAAACAATTATATGCAAAAACCTCCAAATTTTTCTTTGGAGTACAAGAGGTGGAATATCTAGGTCATATTTTATCTCAGGAGGGTGTTAAAGTAGACCCTAACAAAATTAAAGCCATTAAGGAATGGAAAGTACCCACAACCATAAAGGAGTTGCAAGGATTTCTTGGGTTAACAAGATATTATCGCAAGTTTGTTAAGGACTATGCAAGAATAGCAGCACCTCTAACAACATTATTGAAGAAAGATGCATTTTCATGGATTCCTGAAGCAACTAAGGCCTTTGAACATCTTAAAGAGGCAATGTTCCAAGCATCAGTCTTAGCTAAGCCATGCTTCACAAAAACCGTTATTGTAGAATTTGATGCCTTAGGAAATGGAATTGGTGTTGTTTTAATGCAAGAAGGAAGACCCATTACTTTTGAAAGTCATCCAATCAAATGAAAGTATTTACATAAAGTTATTTATGAGAATGAAATGTTGGCAATACTACATGCACTAAAGAAATGGTGAACTTACCTAATGGGAAGACACTTCAAGGTAAAAACTGATCATGGTAGTCTTAAATAATTTTTGGAACAAAGACTGTCTTCAGAAGAGAAACAAAAATGGGTCACAAAGATGTTGGGTTATTACTTTTAAATCATCTACAAAAAAGGGAAGCTAAATGTTGTTGTAGATGCACTCTCAACAAATGATGAGGAGGTGGAAGTATTTCTTTGTTCCATTTATATTATGTAACTAGGTTGGATAACCAAAGCAAGGGAGGAATGGAATAATGACGAAGAAGTTTGGACACTCATTCAAAAGTTGCAGCAAGATCCCAGTACATCTGATACATTTATTTAGAAAAATGATTCCTTATGGTACAAATATCGCTTATATCTTTGTAATAATTCCCAACTAAAACAAAAGATTCTTTTGTAATTTCACACCTCTCCCTTAGGAGGACAGTCCAAATTTTTAAAAACTTACCATAGGGTGAAGAAATTTTTTTTTTGGGATGGCCTTAAAATTTATATTCAAAAGTTTGTAGCGGAATGTTTGGATTTCCAACAAAATAAAGTTGGGACAATTAAAACCCCAGGTTTGCTACATCCTTTATCCATTCCAAGTAAACGTTGGGAGGAGGTTTCAATATATTTTATCACAGGTTTACCTAAGTCCAAGGGAAAGAGTGTCATCATGGTGGTAGTTGATAGGCTTACCAAGTATGCACAATTTTGTGCATTATCTCATCCATTTAAAGCAAGTATACTTGCTACTGCATTTATGGAAAAAATTCAAAAGCTACATGGAAACCCAAAGATTATTGAAAGCAACAGAGATTCCATTTTCACTGGAAATTTTTGGACGAAATTATTTTCTTGTTTGGGTACTCAACTAGCTCATAACTCATATTATCATCTTCAATTCGATGGGAAAAATGAGATAGTGAATTTTTTTTTGGAAGGATATCTTTGTTGTTTTGTATATGCTAAACAAACACAATGGGTCAAGTGGTTACCTCTGGCTAAATGGTGGTATAACACTTCCTTCCATACTGCAGCAAAAATGACCCCATTTATGGCACTTTATGGATATCATCCACTATCCATCACATCATATTTAAGAGAAAACTATAAGGTTCAAGCAGTTGTAGATCACATCAAGCATCAACAAAAATTTCTCCAACTCTTAAAGGATAACCTAAATTTGGCACAAAATTGAATGAAACAACAGGCATATCAACATCATAGCGAGAGAAGTTTTGATGTAGGAGACTGGGTAATTTTATGGCTACAACCATACAAACAAATTTCCCTCAAGCAAGCTAAGAAGGATAATAAATTATCGCCAAAGTATTATGTTGCAAAATATTAGTACTATGGCATACAAATTGGTGCTTTCTTCTTCTTCCTGAGTGCACCCAGTTTTCCATGTTTCATGCTTAAATAAGGTTATGGGTGCCAAAATTCCAGTTCAAACAATATTTCAAGAACTTGATGAGGAAGTAAAAGTCATATTGGAACCTGAAGCAGTCACGGAAACAAGAACTCAACAGCTACACAATCGATCAATTTCAGAGTATCTCATAAAGTGGAAGAACTTACCCACTGAAGATTCCACATGGGAGGATGAGAATTTTTAGAGAAGCATCCATAACTACTCAAGCGTTGAGGACAACAATTTTCTGAAGGAGAGGGGCATGTTTGGTCCCTATATTACTAGTGTATTCCATTATTTTTGTTAGTGTATCCCCCTTATTGTTATTTTTGTACCCCTGTATCCCCATATTGTTATTATTGTGCCCCATAAAAGCCAACAATTATTATTGTTATGCCCTTACATTATTATTTTTAGGTTAGGTAGGATTATATTGTGACCCCATAAACTCCTATATATATAAAGGAGGTTTTTTCATTTGTATCATCCAAGAAATTTTCATTTATGTAATGTAAAGGAGGTTCCCCCCTCCAAGTGGATAATTTATAAGGCGTTGATATCTCTTTTCTTCTATTTTTGGAGCTGGTTTCATAACAATAAGTAGGTGGATAAGGTCATGGAAGAATACAAGGACATATTCTCCTCACCCATAGGGACACCCTTGCACTATCATGTCAAACATTATATCGATATGACTCCCAGAGCACCTCTACACAATGGGTTGATATATCATCACTCCATTCTGGAAAATGAAGAAATCAAGGTGAAAATCTAGGAGTTTATGAAAAAATGGAACATCTTACCAAGTTCCTCACCCTTTGGGACCCTGATTGTACTTGTACAGAAGAAGGATGGAGCCTAGATGCTTTTTATTGATTATCATGCACTAAACAAAATCATTGTCAGGAAAATGCATCCAATCCCATAAATTGATGAACTTCTTGAATAGCTCAAAGGGGGCAAGTATTTCAACAAGATCGATTTGAGGTCTGGCTATCACCAGGTTCTAGTAGAACCCATATATATATGGAATACTTCCTTCAAATCCAAGGAGGGACTTTTCAAGTGGTTGGTAATGCCTTTTGGGTTGAAAAATTCCCCTGCAAATTTTATGAGGTTGATGGATGACATATTGCAACCCTTTACCAAATAATTCATTTTTATATATCTAGAAAACATCCTCATATTCATCAAGAGGTGGGAAGATCACATGTAACACATTCAACAAGTCCTTCAAACCCTACGACAACACAAACTATGTGCCAACTTGGATAAATGCACCTTTTGCATGAGCCAAATCCAATATATGGGTTACATCATTGATGAGCAAGGCGTGCATGTGGATCTAGCTAATATCCAAGTCATTTTGGATTGGTCAGCCCGACCACTTTAACAAGGCTTCGCAATTTTTTTGGTGTTGCCAATTTTTATCAGTGGTTCATGTTTGGATTCTCTCATATCACTTGGCCTTTGGGTTAGGTTTCCAAGGGTGAAGTGAAAGAAATTTTTTCCTGTTCTAAGTCCCAACATAAGGTCTTCGTTGAGCTGAAGCACTGCCTCTGCTCTCCACCGGTACTCACATTGCCAAAACTGCAACAAACATTTGAAATTGAGACAGATGCCTCTGAATATGTTATTGGTGCATTTCTCATATAGAAAGAGAATCTAGTAGCCTATCACAGTCAAACACTTTCTGATGCAGGAGCATTAGGCTCAAGAAAATACTTTGTATATAACTAGACATAGGGGGGTCTCATGTTTTTGTTTTCTTATGTAATTATTAATTCTTGAGTGATTTTTAAATAAATTTAGTGAGAAATTGTAAATGTTCCCAAGTGATTGGAGAACATGATAGAAGTTGATTTGTTAGGAATGTGAAGAGTCAATTTCATTTTGTTTAGGGATTTAGGCTAAATTTAGGATTTGAGGATTCCAAGGGTTTTGTCGAGTCATCGAAGGAGATGAATCGGTTGATTATCAAATTGTATAAAAATAAGCCTTAGAGGCATTAAGCAGATAGACCTGGAGACCCGAAGAGATGTGCAAAGTAGGAGGTTGAAAGGCCCATCGAATTGAAAATCGGGCCAGAACAGAGATTCTGTAAGTAAATTCATTTGTCTATATGAATGGAAGGAATTGTTCCTGAATGTATGTGTATTAGTTGATTTAATTTCTATGCGAGAATGCTTTGAATCTCCATGAACTATGTATGAATAGAACTCTGAATATGTTCTGAGGTGATGCTATGAAATTGATGTTAATCATCATGATTTGGGTCAAGGAATAGTAAGGAATTGTACACTCGAGGTTGCAATTATCGAGAATCCATTTCTAAGTTTGTATTCAATTTTGAATTCGATAGTGTGTAGAATTGTTGTATAAGATTGTGTGCTCAATGGTGATTGTAGAATTCTTTGAATCGATCACAAGGTGATCGATTTCACAATCTGGCTCTTTTACTGATATAAATTATACATTACCAAGTATAATGTTGTTCCATACACAGTTTTCAGACGAGGGGTTTAGTTATAAACTCTAGTGTGCATAACCAGTGAAACGAGATCGATGTTGAGGATTGGTTGGGGGCTACTATGGGTTTGAATCACAGAAGACTGGATATCAAAATTAATTCATGCCTAGATAAGTGATAGGGGCTTGTTTAAAGCCTATTTGGAACTTTGAATTGTATTACATTGGAATAACAAAGGCGCACAATACAAGTGACGGCACAGTGGAACCACGAATAGAACGTAACCTTGAATGAAAAGTGAAAGCGGATTGAAGACCCAATACTGGAAGTATCGCGCGACCACAAGGGTGTTAGTGGGATTGTGAAAAAAAAATCGATATCACTTGTTGATTGATGCGTGTCTATAAGTGGTTTTCGAAAACCATTTATATCGTGCGATTTCTGAGAATTAACTCTCGTGCAGTTTCATAGCGCGATTACTGTCGGATGAATACATAACTTGGCGTTGAAGCACGAGGTTAGAGTAATTGTTGGATGGAAAGGCAAGTTAATCGCTGGGCCCAAATGTTATAATATGCTGGTGGTTAGTTATTAAACCAAATTCAAACTTTGAATGAGAATCATTTATAAAGATGTGGGACCGGAATCGCATGTAATGTGATTTGAGTCCAATTGCATTATAAAATAACGTGATGGGTTGTTTATTGATTAATAACCTGTGGGACCTATATTAACCCTTTAATTAGTGGGGTTTATGAAAATTTGAGCGTTAATATGGTAATGCGAGAGGTAAAGCTAAAATATACTGTGGGCCAGGTATTGTTATGTGAGGTTGGAATTATATGTGCGCTTAAGTTGCAATCCAAGGTCAAAAGGATATAGTGCATTAGGGTTTTGACCAAGATAGTATCTTTATGTGAAGGCCCGTGTAGCCCAATTATAAAGTGGTTGTTGACCCTGAGTTATAAAGTCGAATGTTTATTCAATATCCTCGTAAAGTGGGTTGATAGTAAGGTTTTCATTTAAAAAGAAAAGGAGATTCTGCATATAAGTTATAACTTGGGTTGAGGGGTGTGGTTTTACCACCATAAGAGAGTGTTAAATTAATATCTCAAATCTCATATTTGAGATATTAAAGCTTCCAGACTTATTTTTTTAGATTTCCAGAAAACAGAGTATTGAAATTGCCCAAATAAGGAAATTGTGTTGGACTCAAAAATGGTGGTTCATTTTTATATGCACAGAGAGTTGAGAATGTAGGTAAGTAGGGTACCCCGTTACCACTTTCTGATACATTTAATAAATTTCATACCTATAATAAAGAAATGTATTCTATCATGTAGGTGTGCCAACAATGTAAACATTAAATTGTGGGGAAGGATATGGTCATCCACACATATCATCGACCTCTTCATTTTATACAGACACAAGGGAAGTTACAGAACGATCGACATTATAAGTACTCTATATATCCGTAAAAAATCCACTTGAAAATTAAATACAATAAGGGAAACACAAATCATGTTGTAGATTGCCTTAGTCAACCCTCGGTTGTACCACTGACTACTGTTCTCAATTCTTGTGGCCATGAGACCTTCGGATGGTCGTAACTATAAAAAAACAATCTAGAATTCACCACCACATATCAGATGCTAGTGGATGGTAAGAAAGTTCCAAATTTCCACCTTCAGGGTGCATTATTATTCTACCTAGGTCACCTTTGTGTTCCTTCAACCGAGTGTGTCATGTTGATTCTGGAGGTGCACTATAGTTGGGTCGAAGGACACTTTGGTGTGGAAAAAATTATGTTCATACTACAAAAGTATTTTTATTAGCCAAAACTCTAACAAGAAATTAGAAAATACATCAGATACTACACTACCTATGCCATTTCCAGGCCAAACATCAAGAAGAAAGGCCTTTACACTCCTCTTCCTACTCCCAACCAGCCCTGGGAATCCATCTCCATGGAAAATCTATTGGGCCTCCCATCTACCAAGCATGGAAATTACTATTTATTTGTAGCCGCGGACAAATTTTATAAGATGGTTATATTGGTGGCTTGCAAGAAGAGTATCACAACAAAGGACACTACCAAAATATTCTTTGAATGAGTATGGGTACATTTTTGGATCCAGTAAAACATTATATCATATTGGGATAATAGTTTTCTGAGCATATCATGGTCGAGCCTTTGGACATTATTGTACACCAAGCTCACCAAGTCATCTACATTCCATCCATAAATTGATGGCCAAATAAAGGTCGTCAACCGAATGATAGTGCACATACTACACATGTACAACTCCAAGCATCCACAAACTTGGGATGAGATCCTTCATTATGTGCAACACAGTTATAACATAACTCTCCACAGCTCGATTGGTCGCAATACTTTTCAAGTGGATTTGGGATTTCAACCATTGTGTCTGATTGACATTGCCATGACTCATGTGACTACACAAACAAAATACACACATGTACATTCTTGGGTTGATAATAAACCTAATTTATTGAAAACATCCAACAAATTTGTCAGTAGGTGAATGACATATTGGATAAGTCCAATGAAAAGCACAAGAAACAACATGATCAACATTGGGTGCCACATAAGTTTCAAGTGCGCGATAAAGTTTGGTTGCATCTACAGAAAGAACACCTTGCTAGAGGCCATCGGAAGATCCAACCACTCTGATATGAGCCTTACACCATCACCAAGGTTGTGGGAGACAATTCTTTCAAGATTATAATTCCCCCATTCCTCGGACTGCACCCAGTGTTCAATGTGGACCGCCTTCCACCATAATTTCCACCATTGTTGGACACATTAGACATTGTAGAACAACTAACACCAACAGATATCAACCCATAATGCATGGAAAAGGCCAAAAATGATCGGATCATGGACACACATATCAATAACAATAAAAAAAAGAAGACTCAACTGTATCAATTTGTCAAATTTGACTAGCTCTTGCACTAGGGAAAGTGGCTCATGAGGGACCAATTTCAACATAAGTTTCCCCATCTCATGGAGACACTCAACACAATGAGTACCATTGCTTCCTAATGAGGGAGGATTGATCCAGGTAGATATTGGTGGCCACCTTCCTATTCCACTGGGAACTCCAACACTATTTCTTTCAGTTTCCTTAATTGGAGCACAATTTACTATTTTTGGAAGTTTTTTGGGTCCTAAACTTTTGGAGTTGTTTTGACGCCCCAAATGATTTTTTTTTTGGAAAACAGGAAAACATGGAATGTATGGTAGATATTTTCAGTCAAAAGTTCTAGTCCTCATATATATCCTTCTAACTAGGTATCGTAAGCATCAAATGAATATTGTATGCTAAAGTTATGACCCTAGGAAGTTAATGTACCAATTTACCCCAACAAGGCCCACAAAATTTTGGTACTGCATCTCCAAGGGTTAGGTTTTTGGATGTTTTAGATTTTTCATTGTTTCTCAATAATAAATAGGCCTCTAAGCTTCATTGTAACACAATTCAGAAGGCACGTATCCACCACATATCTTCTCAGATATAAACTACCATCGCCTAAGCTAGTTTATTTCCATTCTGCTTGTAACAATTTTTAGTAGTTTGTTATTAATGAATTGAAGTTTTGTTTTCATTGTAGCTTTGTGTTTTTGTTTGTATTTGTATATTTCATTTTTTTCCTTCATAAATCCGGATTAGAACCTATAGTATGTACCCAGAGATCAAAGATCATTAGTAGGTTGTTGATATTCTAACTAGGCCATTGGAAAAAGGGAAATTTGAGGCATTAAATGACAAACTTGGATTGGTGTAGAATTCCTCCTTCTCTAAGAGGGAGTGTTGAGTCTAAAATTTTACTTAGACTAGGAGTAATCTTAAAAATGGTTTCTTCGCTAAAAATATAAAGACGTGGGAAGGTAGAGGGAAAAGACACATTGACTCTTCACAAAGACAATTTCATCCAAAGGTGAAGAAAGATGCCAGTGAAAGGAGAAAATAGTGCAATAGTGATAAGAGAAACCCAAAAGTGATTGCATGTTACAAATATATCTGTAGTGAATATTGTATAGTCATACATACAGACCATACATATTTTTACAATCCTACAAATAGTTCTTGCAATCCGCAGTCATATGGGTAGAGTTGTGTCAAAATTTTCTCAAACATGATTTGCAATTTTCTCATTCAGTAGATAGTTTTTTTTTGAGGTTTTCTTGTATGTTTTGTGTGATTAATGATAAGCTACTTTGAAGGATAGATTTCATGTTTCATTTTTTATGCTTCTACTATATTTTTTAGCCATTTCTGTGATTGATGCATGCTTAGATTTACTATTTCTATTATTAGACTAATTCAATATCTGATTTATTTTATAAAATATCAATCACCTAGGATTTGAAAACTTTACAATCGTCACATGTTAGCAACAAAAAAAATAACTTTATTTTCATGGCTAATTGTATTGTCTAAGAATTGTTCTATATTTTTACTGAGAAAATATCATTTCCACCTCATTTCATGGTATAAAAACTTATGAATTAACATTATCTCATCATTCTGATTTGGCTATATATGTTACTTTAAAGATATTTTACGGAACCATAAGATGGAGAAAGTACTTATTACAAAATTTTCATCTCACTCATAAATTTTATTAGAAATAATTGTTAATGGAAAATTTATACCTCTTAATATATCACCAATTATGACTCTTCACCTCTAAAAAGATCATCAGTAATGACTCTTTATTCCATTGAAATTAGAGGAATATTGGTAGAAATTACTAGTTATGCCATCTATTAACAGTAGACTCATAAGTTGTATCACTTTGGCACCAAAACCTATTTTACCAATCTATCTTTTGATTTATTTATTTTGATAAAGATTATAGCATTTTATTTAAACTTCACTCTTAGTCATATTTCCACTCATTATTTCCAAATTTGAACAAATGTCTCTCCTAAACATTATTTAATAAAATCTGTGGTGGAAACTCTAAGATTTTGATCGTTATTGTTAAAGTTGGAAACTAGGGCCGAATTACACTATGGAAAGATCATTTCATGGAGATAATTAATGCATTGAATTCCTCTTTTCAAGAGGACCAAAATCGACCTAAAGATCACTAAATTTGGAGAAGGGGAAATATGTTTTTGAAGTAAAACCCACACAGGTGTGAATTTTCAAGGTCGGCCACATCATCATGTAGGCTCATGAAACCCAAGAGACATGTATTTTGACCCTCATAGATTCATATAAATAAGGGAGACATTTACCCTCATTTGCATCGCCATCGCACAACACATTATTCTCTCTCCTCATCTGATTAGTTTGTACACCTCCTTGGACAACTGTTCTTTTCACATGTGTGGTAAAAAGGAGGATGAATTTCAGGAGGCTGAATTTAAGATATGTTGCAGTATTTTGACCAATGTTGACCAATGGCTATTTGACCTCCATTGATTGAAATTTTTGTGGGATAATTTATGTTTTGGCAGGTTATACTATTTGGCACAAAAATCGAGAATATATGGGCACTTTGACTTGTGTTGATCGTAGGCTTGCTTGACCACAATGTTGACTTCAGGTTGACCGAGTTTGACCATATATTTTTTGAGTTAAATTTGACTAGCAAGAGTGTCTGAATTCCTCTCTCCTTTGACTAAGTTGTTTTAGAGAAGTTTTTATAGACTTTGATTGTTGTTGATTTGACTATTGTTGATTGGGGACAAGATTGTAGATTTGACAAGGTTGTTTTGGAAAGTGATTTGGAAAGTTAATTTTGACTTTGACTTTGTATTATTGTACTCTCTCTCTACTAAACATTTGGTATTTATAATAATAAAATTGGTAAGGGTTTTCCCCATCTTGGGGTTTTTCCACAGAATTAGCCAAATATTGGCGTTCTCTTGTCTTGGATTGTCTTATGCATTTTATTGTTTATGTTTTATCTATAGTTATTGTCAATGTGATCAATGGTTTATGTGTTTGTTGTTGGAATCTAAGTGGAAATTATCATTGGGCTAATAAAGGGACATTGAAGTAATTGTTGAAAGCATAGAACATACCATTGTTATCTAAAATTAACATGGTATCAGAGCCCAGGTGAAGACAAAGCCCAAGCAAGAGAGAAAATCAGTCACTAAGAGATCATTTGGACAAGATTAATGGAAAAGTATCCATGGCATATAAATCTTGCTTCGAGTCTCAGGAAAATCTCAATGACAAATCTGACTATCATGCATGGAAGATGACTTTGGATCTAACTTTGGAGGAGCATGAAGTATTGGACTATGTTCAGGGAAAAGTGGTGGAGCCTCCTTCAACTGCACCAGTTATTTCTAAGTTGAAATATGGAAAAGGCGAGGTCAAAGCAGAGAAAATTTTGATTGAATCCATTCAAAAGCATTTGGTATCCTATATTTCTGATTTGGGAACTTCTAAGGAAATATATGATAATTTGGTTGGGATGTTCAAAGTGAACAATGCAAGTCAAATTCTCTTTCTCAAGAACAAGTTGAAGGATATCAAGATGGATAAATGGGAGTCTATCCAATCCTACTTCATGAGAATATATTAAATAAATAATGGCCCACTATCTATTGGAGAAGTTGCTACTGACAGGGAGCTCACTCTCATTTCTCTTGGTGGTCTTTCAAGACCATGGGATATATTTACCACCACCATTCTTAGCAATGATAGGATACCTGGTTTCGATGAGTTATTGGCTAGAAGCACTAAAAAGGAGACAAGGATGATGGAGAGAGATAATTCCTCCAATGGAAATAAAATAACTTCTCTACTCATGAAAAAAGGAAGAATGATGTTGGTCCAAGGAGATAGGGTCAAGAATATCAGAAGGGTTTCAAAGGAGGAAGAAAAATAAGGTGCTACAATTGTAATAGGTTCAACCACTATGCTAGAGAGTGCCCTCACAAGAAAAATCCTCCAAGGGATGATGAAAACAAAAACAAAAATTTCAAAAGAATGAAAATCAAATGAATAACAAGTTCAAAAACAAAGGAAAGAGTAATCCTCCAACCGCTCAAAATGGAAATGGTCGACCTCTGAGAAGGACAATAAATGCTAGGTACGATGAAAATAATGTTGTAGAAAAACAAGATGAGTTCTATATTATTTCTTCTCTATCTACTGCCTCTCCTCTGGACACTTTGAATCATTGGTTGATTGATAGTGGAGCCTCAAGGCACTTCATTGGTTACAAGGAGGCCCTCTAAAATTTAGTTGAGAATAAAAATAATGTAAAGATAATACTTGGAGATAATGCCACCTACCCTGTGAAAGGGATAGGTACTATCACTCTTCACTTGAATCAAGGTAAAACCATACATTTACAAGAAGTTTTGTTGTATGTGCCCAATTTTAAGAAGAACCTGGTGTCTATTTTTGTGATGGAAGATAAAGGCTTCAAGGTATAATTCATTGATGGAAAGGTACGCATTTTGCATAGAAACCCTAAAGATGCATTTACCCTTGGATCTATTGTTGATGGTCTCTATCAAGTTGGTGGAAGTCCTCTAGGAGATTTGGTGAGTACCTCTCTTCAATGTGAATTATGACACCATAGATTTTATCAATTACATTACAAAGCCTTACCTGGGGTAAGGAAGATGGTCACAGGGATTCCCGAATTTAATATGAACCATGAAGGAGTTTGTCAGGGTTATGAAGCTAGGAAACATACAAAGGGACCATTCCCTTCTAGTGAAAGCAAGACAACTGATATTCTTAAATTGGTCCATTATGACCTATATGGTGCCCTTCATGTAACCTCATTGGGAGAATACATATACTATGCAATATTTGTGGAAGACTACTCACGCAAAACATGGGTCTATTTCTTGAAGAGGGAGGATGAAGTGTTAAAATGGATTTTTTCTTTCAAAGAATTGGTGGAAAATCAAGCAGGGAAGAATATTAAGACATTGAGGACCAACCATGGAACCAAATATGAATCAAATGAATTCAATGCCTTTTTCATAAAGGCTGGCATTAAGAGGGAGACAATTATTCCATACACTCTTGAGCAGAATGGTATTGTTGAAAGGAAGAAATGTACAATCATGGAAGCCACCCATGACATGATCTCTGATCAAGTTCTACCAAAATTATTATGGGGAGAAGCTACCAACACTACTGTATATGTTAAAAATAGGAGTTTGCATCAAGTTTTGGATTTCAAGACACCCGAGGAAGTCTTCACTAGTAATAAATATGTTGTTTCTCATTTTAGAATCTTTGGTTGCCCAGTATAATTTCATGTGCCTAAAGAGAAAAGGAATAAGTTGAAAGCTTCTGGGAAGAATTTAGGTATATTCAACGGCTATAGTCAAAATTAAAAGGAAAATAGAATCTATGTACCTAGTCAAAGAGATTTGGAAGTAAGTTGTGATTTTAACTTTAATGAAGACACTGCCATAGGGAAAGCCAAAGATCTCCCCATCTCAAGGAAGGACGATGATGACGATGCTGAAAAATAAGGTGAACCTCCGACAAATGAGCCTATGACCAATGTTTATGGTCTGATGGATCCTATTGATCCACCTCCTGGTGATCCCTCTACCTCAAGGAGATGACCACTATGGCTCAAAGATACTCTCGAAGATGTTGAAAGACATATTGCTCCAAGAGGGACATTTCGCGAAAGTAATAAGTCGAACATGTATCAAGGGTACTTGGATGCCATGAGTATTATTGTTCAAGTTGAACCTTGCACATTCGAAGAAGTCGTAAACCACCAATCATGGAAAGATGCAATGAATGAGGAATATGAATTGATCATGAAGAATGATGTCTAGGACATGGTGCCTAGACCTAAGGACAAGTCCCTAGTTACCTCTAAATGGATTTACAAAATTAAACATAGAGCTAATGGAAATGTTGAAAAATATAAGGCCAGGTTCGTAGCTCGTGGTTTCTCTCAAAAGAAAGGAGTGGACTATGATGAAATATTTTCATAGGTTGAATAATATACCACTATCTGATCTGTTATTTCTCTCGTTGTCAATCAAGGATGGAGCGTACATCAAATGGATGTCAAAACTGCTTTATTGCATGGCTCACTTAAGGAGGAAGTATACTTGGAACAACCTCATGGGTTTGAAGTAAAACATAGAAGGACACATGAAATTCGACTGAAGAAATCCATCTATGGGTTGAAGCAAGCCCCTAAGGCTTCGTACGAAATAATTGATAGCTCTCTTATGAAGTTTGGTTTTACTACAATCTATGTTGATCCAAAATTATACTTCAAGGTTGAAAAGATATGCCTATTATTTTGGTCCTTTATGTTGATGATCTCTTCGTAACAGGTGTAGACTCTCTCATTTATCAATGCAAAAGGGATTTTACTTCCTAGTTTGAGATGAATGGCCTAGTATTGATGCATTACTTCCGAGGCCTGGAGGTCTAGTAAAAGCAACACGATATTTTCATTTCTCAAGGAAAATACATTGTGAAGCTACTAGAAAGATGTGCTATGGTGGAATGGAAGTCTATATCTACTCTGATGGAACTAAATTTCAAGAAGTTATGCGGAAGTGTTGTTGAGATTCAACAAGATGATGAGCTTAGTGAAAATCAGTCACCTTTCACTAAGTGGGCCCGCAGGCTATTTTTAGGTGCAAGTCTATTTTTAGACATGGTGATCATATTTTAGAAGTTTGAGGATTATATTTTTGGATGGTTGGTCAAGTTGGAAAAATAGATGAAATTATATTTTTAGAATATTGGGCGAAGTCTATTTATAGATCGTCGATCTAAAAATAAGGTGTCGATTATTATTAGCCCTTAATAATAATCAGACCCTAAATATCAATTTATTCTCTTGGAGCACTTAATTTCAGTGTACAAATTTGTCAAATCAATGGGCTGAAGGAATTACACAATTCCTAGGTTTGACTGGTGGTTCATGCATGGAGGACTCAGTTAGAACTGAAGTGGCAAAGTTATGACAGAGTTGGAAGAGTAGTTCATGGAGTTGTTATTCAGTTTAACTCGGTTATTGGAGTTAAACTCAGTTGAGCTAGTTGTATCTAGTCTAACTGAATGATACACTAGTGAGAGTGAAGTGAATTAATTATTTAATTAATTCACAAATGATAACTCACTAATCAATTGAACAAATATAGCAGTTAAATACAGTGTATGTCAGTTCTACCAGTGGAGAGGTAGGTTAAAGGGTGAGATGGACTATCCGTTGTGACTATAGTGATGCATTTATTGCATCACACACACATTGGAGTTGCCAATGAGGATTGTGCAATCAAAGCAAGGGTAATTCGAATTCATTCAGAGCTATTCTTCAGCAGAAATTGCGTAGTGGAGGCAGGCTATTAGGTGGAACGAAATCAGTGCATGGATTTGCATATTTCTTCTTGTTAGTGTGTGACGATTGATTGTACTGAGAGCTTAATGTACTAAGATTTGTATGAGATTGTTACATGATCTCCATGATACATAATATATGATAGTTGGGGTTTTTAGCTTCAGGCTTTCCCGTTAAACAACTGTGTTATGTGCGATTGTTTTATTGCTTCATGTGTTTGCAATTGTGTTTATAATTTCCGCAAAAGATAATAGTGGAATGATTTTGTATTTAGCAAGAAGATAAATATTGTTAGATCAGGAGAATCTGGATATATAATGCATATGTTATATAATTTCTACAAGTGTTGTTGGTTCCGAACTAGAAAATACTTTTGAATATTGATAACTTGTAGGGACCCTGATGTTCTTGGTAAACTCACGGTCGTACATATGTTTTGTTGTAAATACTTTGAGTCAATTTATGGTTGAGCCTCATCATGTAAATTGGGTTACTACAAAGAATATTCTAAGATATCTTCGTGGCACTATCAACTATGGATTGAGATATATTTCTAGGAATTTGAGGCTGCATGGATATTCTGATGTTGACTGGGCTGACAGTGTGGTGGATAGAAAAATCACATCAGGTTGTTTCTTCTCTTTAGGATCTGCTTCGATTTATTGGATGAGTGCGAAGATAAATTGGTTGCTTTAAGCACTGCCAAGGCCGAATATATTGCAGCTCGTATGGCCTGTTGTGAAGCTATTTGGTTGAGGAAGCTATTTAGTGATCTATTTGAGCATGTGTTGCATACCACTATCATCTATTGTGATAACCAAAGTGGGATTCACCTTTCAGAGAATCTTTTGTTCCATGACCGATCCAAGCATATTGATATCACGTACCACTTCATCCAAGATATGGTACAATGATGAGAAATAAGGCTCCAACAAATCAAGATTGTTGAGAAGATTGTTGACATCCTCACGAATCCCTTGGGGAAGGCCAAGTTCTTAACCTTCTGGGAGATATTTAGAGTGGTGTAAGTGCCCTCTCATGACGTTCTTGCTTGAGTTGGACATTGATCTCTGGGAGCTTATGGGGGTCTGGGACACTTCTTGGAGCTATGTGTGACCATAGGGTGAGTGGTTCACCTTCCCCTATAGGTATGTTGTGTACAAGATGAGTGGTTCACCTTCCCCTATGGTTGATCATATATGCATAGGATGAGTGGTTCACCTTCTCCTATGGAATATGAGCAGGATGAGTGGTTCAACTTCTCTTGTGGATGCCCTAGCATACATACTACCCATGTAGTCTGGGACTCTTGGCAAGTACCTCTCATTTGGCCAATGATTTTGGAAAATAGGAAGCAACCATAACACTACAAATGGACACATCGAGTATTGTCGTACTCCCTATGTCTAGGATGCATGATGTTTAAAAACTTGATCTGGGATCAAGTTGGATTGGGGTTCTACCCATGGAATGACTTTTGTCAGTGGAGAGTGGAAAGGTCTTGTGACTTACTCTCAATCAATTCTTCTTCATCATATATATAGGTGTTCAACAAAGTTGAGACGAGATGCATAGATGGTTCATGATGACAGGATGGCATGATGATCAATTGTCAGGTAATAGTAGGGGGAATTCTCCCTAGTTGAGAGGGAGTGTTAAAGTTGTAAACTAGGTTTGAATTCCACTTTTGAAAACTCATTTCATGGAGATAAATATTTCATTGAATGCCTCTTTTCAAGAGGACGAAAATCAACCTAAATATCACTAAATTTGGACAAGGGGAAATGTGTTTTTGAAGCAAATCCCACACATGTAAATTGTCAAGGTTGGCCACCATTGTAGGCTCATGAAGCCCAACACACATGTCTTTTGACCCTCATCAATTCATATAAATAAGATAGACCTCCACCCTCATCATCATCGTCATCACACAATACATTCTTCTCTCCCCTCATCTTATTGGTTTGTACACCTCATTGGGTAGTTGTTCTTTTCACACGTGTGGTAGAAAGGACAACGAATTCCAGGAGGTTGAATTTTAGATTTGTTGCAGGACGTTTATGAACATTGACCAAGGTATATTTGACCTCCTTTTAATAATATTTTTGTGGGATATTTTCTATTTGGGTAGGCCATACTATTTGGCATAGAAATCAAGAATTTCTAGGCACTTTGACCTGTGTTGACCACAAGTCTGTTTGATCATAGGGTTGACTTTAGGTTGACTAATTTTGACCATAGATTTGTTGACTATTTTGGGCATACTTTGACCAGTAAGAGAGGGCAAGTTTCTCTCTCCTTTGACCGAGTGATTTTATAGGAGTTTAACTAGACTTTGACTGCTGTTGATTTGACTGTTGTTGACTAAGGGCAAGATTTTAGATTTGACAGGACGTTGTTGGAAACCAAGACAATATTGAGAAGGGGGGTGAATTTGTATCATAGTAATTTTAATAATTAATAACTTTCTTTTACTTTGTGCAAGAATATTGAAACACCATTAAATTCTTCAACAATAATAAGCATATTAGGAATAAACAATCTCAATGAAACACACACATAACGAATAATTTTTTTCAAACTGCTCTTCAATTCATTCATAAGGAAAGCTACAACTTGTTGTTGCAATTCTCTGGATACAAACAACAGAAAGCTACAACTCCCTTATTTATCAGCTACAACTGAATGGAGCTACAACCCCAAGTATTTTTCAGCACCCACTCGAAGGAGCACCAACCCCTAATCTGCAAGCTACAACTTGCTTGACACTCACTATTTCATCTTTCATCCATTTTCATACTAGAAACATTGATAGCCAATTATGCCTTCATGATTTAAACAATTTTCTTAATCACCAACACTTTCAACAATCTCTAATTACCAAGAACACCAACAACTTCACCACAAATCGCTCACAAAAATCATGTATCTCACTTCTCTGTCAAAACTTGTTTGCTCAATCATGCTTATAAAAAATTTGGCTTGATATTTTTGGCTTCTCTTTATTTTCTTTGATTGTTGCGTGCATCCTTATTTTTTTTCCTTTTTCCTTTTTATTTTCATCCTATAACTATGTTGACCATGTTCTCTGATCCTTATCATCATTTTCTACTAGTTGAACTGAGTTTATTTTCCTATTTTAGCATTCTGGCCTTTTATAAGTTTTAGCAGTGCTTCTTCTAATTTTATCTGTGGTTAAATTTGGCTTAACTACTAAATCCATTGCCAAAAATGACAGTTTGGTCATTTTGAGCTCAAGTCCCTTTTGTTGTGCCTTTACCTGATTTTCTTCCATAGGGCCAGGTCTTCGCAACCATTGGCTAGGCCTTTGGGAGCTAAGCCCTTTTAAGTCCATCAAGGGCCAAATTCCTTTGTTAATGGCTTCGCGCCATTGGTATATTTCTACGCGAAATGACTATGAGAAATCACTTAGCTTCTTTAAGAGTCTTTGGGACTCATTATAACCTCCCCTCCCCTCATTTCATTTCTACGTGAAGTGACCCAGGGCCAGTGCTTACATCGGAGCTCTCTCTATCTCGATGCTTTAAGCTTGTGCCAAGTTTATACACCTGTAGGGGTCATGCTGCCGGGTCAACATGTCCCATGGGGACTGTCCGAGCTCATTCTCATTTGTTGCCACTCTATCAACCTGCAAACTTTGACATGTCTCAATGCATGTCTCCAAACGCATTCCCTTTCCGCCCTATTATAAACCATCGTTGTCCTCCTTATGGGATGAGTTTTCCTAGTGGGGTCCTCCCACTGCAGCAAGAGCTAATAGAATTTCTCTCAAGCTTAGTCAACTCTAACACAAGCTTCTTCATACCGATGCCACTTTCCCAATGCATCCCTTGCACACTTCTTAATGTATTCTAGGTTATATCCATCAGGATGACATCACAATGATGTCACTTGTGTTATGTGTCAACCTGTGATAGGTGACACGTGTCACTAAAATATGGGCCATTCGGGTGCCTAAAAATTCCAAATATGATTGTCGCATGTCCACCTCTGATTGGCCTATGCCGAGGTCACTTGTGACCAATTAGACACTACCATCTATCTTGTCAGAGAGGAGAGAGAAAGGCCCCCCAAGACCTTTTTTTGCAACCGTTTTCTTTGTTAAAGTATTTTATCAAAAACCACCGGGTTCGACACCACTCCAATTATTTTTTGTGGTATTAGGAGTGGTCTCGAGGTGGATCTCTGTCATTTATTTTCACAATCGGCGATATAGGAAACCACATCTCGTGGCCTCCAATCCTAACAATACTTTCATCTAAAGTTCTTTTGAAATTCCGCCACATGTTCTGACACCTATCTTCCTTTCCAGGCTTGCCCTCAGCAGGCTGAGCTATCGAAGTTGGGATCTTTATTTAATTTTTATTGGATGGAATCCTGCTATCATGTCTTGACGTCAGTCTCTCGGTTCTTGACTCTTGTTCTCCCTAACCAATATTCCAGGCTTATACCTCTGGTCCAGACTATCAAGTGGGCTCCTCCACTCGCTTCCCATTAAACGATGCTTCAATGCCATGTCTCGACATCCACCGCCTGATGCTTTCACTTTTTGTGCCATTTGCAATGCTCTAGGGTGCACCCATCTAGGTAAGTCTGTTGAGATGGCCTCATCCCTTGGTGTTGTCCCGCTCCATTCATCTCAGTGCTAAGACTTTTGCGCCATAAACATTCTGTCTGGGTAGCTCCGTCGGGTGGGCTCCACCAGCGCCTAATATAAATTCTTCTTGCTGCTACGCTATACATCCACGTCCGCCCAGTCCTTTGTTTGTCTACTCTGCTAGGGCTGACCGCCAGGTTTGGAAATTTTTCCAACTTTGCCTATGCGCCAAACGCTCATCCAAACTCCTTCTAACTCTGCTAACTTTGACTTGGGGTTGCCAAAATTTGATTGGCTCTATCTCTCAATCTAGAAGGCCATTTTTCATACTTCCACATACCATTGGAAATATCTTTCAGAGCTCTTCCAATCTAAGGGGGTTTCGCTTTCATCTGAGATGATCTGCTACACAAGGACTGGCTCCAAATTCTCTGCACCATTATGCTACCATGTTTCCATGTTGCTCCTTAAGTTTACTTCTGAGACCTTCTTTGACACTTGTGCCACATGTTCACATCAATGAACACTTCATTTCCATCATCATGTTTCCAACAATGACAATATATTTCAACAATCTCCCCCTTTGGCATTGATGGCAGCACCAAGATCAAAACAAAACATCCTCATCAAGGATAAGGATAATTGTTTCTTTTGAGCTCTACTCCCCCTAAGATGCACCTCCCTTTTTATTCTTTTCTTGATCATTATTATCTCTCCCTATGTTGGTTTTTTTTAATTACTATTCTCCCCTTTTGACATCAATGGCAAAGCCACCAACATGCTCCCCTTGTCATCATACACCTTCTATCAATAATCATTCCCTATCATGTGAATCATGTGGACCTGAAAACTTCATCTTGATATGATGAAAATACAACAATTTTCTTTCTTCTTCAAGGAAGAGTTAATGAAGGGAGGTAAGAGGTATAACTCCTAGTCTTTGCCTCAAATACCCAAATTTTTCTCTAGGAAGTGGCTTGTTGAAAATATCAGCTACTTTCTCTTTGGTAGGAACATACTTCAACATCAAAATTTGACTTGCAATGTGCTCTCTCAAGAAATGATACTTGATTGGAAAATGATTTGTCTTGGAGTGAAAAACTGGATTCTTGGACATGGTTATCGCACTTGTGTTGTCACAAATGATGGGTATTAGTTGATCATAAAGGACTTGCACATCCTGCAAGGTTTTCTTCACCCACAGTAGTTGAGTGCAATAAGAAGTTGCTGCAATATATTCTGCTTTAGTTGTAGATAAGGAAATGGAGGTTGTCTTCTCGCTCATTGATGAGACTATACATTCTCCCAGAAAAAAAGAACCACCACTTGTGTTTTTTCGATCATCTACATCTCCTTCTCAATCAACATCAGTATAAATAGTTAATGAGAAATATTTACCTATGGGGTATCACAATCCATAATCCATTGTTTCTTTAAGATATCTAAGAATCCTCCTAATTGTAAGTAGATGACTTTGTCTGGGAGCTGCTTGGAATCTTCCAACTCTAGTAATGGCCTGCATGATATCTGGTCTTAAGTATTTTTAATATAAGATGATACCTATAAGAGATCTGTAAAGAGTCTAGTCCACTGCTGGTATCTCAACATTCTTGGTAAGTTTGCAATCTATCACCAATGATGTGCTAACTAAAAATAATTCTTCCATGCCAAATTTATTTAGTATATATTTAAGATACTTGCCTTGAGAGATGAATATTCCTTTGGGGATTTGCGCAATCTATAGTCCAAGGAAATATGATAGCTCTCCAAGCATGGAAATCTCAAATTCATCCTTCATATCAGCGCAAAACATTCTTGGATTTACATTTTCCATTTGATAGAATGACCACTCATTTTGCAATTATTTTTCCTAGAGCATTGTTTCAAAAAGTCACACTACTTTTGTCAATTGGTTTCCAAGTCAAAAAATTCCTCCTGTCTCCTGACATGTTCCTGGAACAACCACTATCCACATACAAATGGCTCCCTTCATTTTGTGCATACAATGCAATATCAAATTGCTCTGATTTCTCCTTTTCTTTCTAGACCTTGGGTTTTTGTTCAATTTGCTCAATTATTAGCTTTGTCTTCTTCTCTAGCATGTAATTGATTGCTTTATGCCCAAAATTTTGACATTTAAAACATTGCACCAAATAATTCAGAGGAGAAAAATAATTATTATACTTGGGTCTGCTTTTTCTTTGATGAAATATTCTTCTAGATATGAGCTTCCTGTAGGAAAGATTGACTCTATAATTTATTGCTTTGTGGCCATAATTTGTGCATGTGAAACAATGCCTTAGGAAAATATCATTGTACCTGGAAGGTTGTTTTCTACACTAAACAAAAATTTTGGTAGTTTGATTTGCTTGGCTAGGGTTATTCCTTTGCTGCTGCTGATTGTTATGGATCTGATCTTTGGGTTGCATGTCTCCCTTTTGTTGCTAAATAAAGGTGATTTGATTCTTTCCTTTTGCCTTTGTTGTTGTGTTGGACTTAGCTTCAAAGCCAAGACCACTACGATCTTTAGAGGCATGTTGAGCATCCAAAATATCATTTAAATCCTTAGTCCCTTTTCCAAATTTTTGGTTGAAATTGAGTTGTGTTTTAGCGTTCTCCAACTCCCTCAAAAACACGATTTCCCCTTCCATATTTTTACACGCTTAGGCCCTTTGATTCAACGATTGTTTCAAGGTTTCTTGGATCTTCTTGTCCTTTTCTATTTGTAAGAGCAATGGCTCAACAACCTCAATCTTTTCTTCTATAAAGGACTCCTTCACGAGTTTATTTTTCCTCCTCAACCTTTCTATTTCCTTAAGATCACTTACCAGTTGTCCTTCAAGGTCAAATTTTCCTTCTTCATCATCAAAATTAATAGCCTCAACTTGTAGATTTTCTATGGCCATAAGCATAAATTATTTACAGCTCTCGTCATCTATGTCCTCATCTTAGAATTGGATAGGTTCATTTTCCGAGGAGCTCTCTTCTTGCACATAGAAACCTGTCTTCTTAGCCTTCTTTTTGTCCTTTTGAACTTTCTTAATTTTTTATTTAGGATCATAATATTTCTTCTTCTTTTCAGGACACTTTGATGCATAATGACCAACTTTGCCACATTTAAAACATTTAAAGTGTAAATTTCCCTTATACTTGCCCAATCCTTGCTTGAGCTTCTTCACAAATTTGGCCTCATCTTCATCTAATTCACAACACGAGTCATCATGCTCATCCTTGCACTTGTTTTCTCCTTTGAAGGATGATTCTTTGGCTAAAGACTTTCCTTTAGGAACCCTCATCTCATATGCAGTGACTATTCCAAGGAGTTGATCTAAAGTTAGAGTGCCTAGATTGGTCATTTCTTCAATGGCTGACACCTTGGGATTAAACCTCTCAGGAAGAGATCTCAACACCTTTTGAAATGCAAGAAGTACTTTTAGCTTCTCATCAAGCCCTCTTATGGCGTTCACAACTTCATCAACTCTTAGAAAATACTTTTCAATATCTTCATCATTATGCATGCTCAATGATTCAAATTGCATCCTATAGCCTTGGAGTTTAGCTTGCTTTACCTTGTTGTCTCCTTCATAGTAGTTTCTCACCTTATCCCATATCGCTTTGGCAGATGTGCAATCCATTACTTTGACAAGCTCTGATTTAGGTAGGCCAAAAAACAAGGCATTCATTGCTTTAGCATTGCATGTGAACTCCAACTTCTGATATTTGGTAACCACTTGTGGAGGTCTTTGATATGCTTCTTCCACAACATCCCACACATTAGCTCCAAGTGCTTGAATGTAGGTCTTCATCCTCACTTTCCAAAACACATAGTTTTTTCCATTGAACATTGGTTCCCTGTTGGTGAATCCTCCTTCTTGGTTCACCATGGTCCTTGATCTTTCTTCCAGTTGTTAGACTGATTTGAAGAAAACTACTCTGATACCAATTGTTGGAAACCAGGACAATACCGAGAGGGAGGGGGTGGGGGGGGTGGTGAATCAATATTTTGGGAATTTTAACAATTAACAACTTTCTTTTACTTTTTGAAAGAATATTGAAACACCATTAAATACTTCAACAATGGAATCAACAATCTCAATGAAACACACATAGAACAAGTAATTTTTTTTGAACTACTCTTCAATTCATTCACAAGGAAAACTACAACTTCTTGTTAAAATTCTCTGGCTACAACCAGCAGAAAGCTACAACTCCCTGATTTATCAGGTACAACTGAATGGAGCTACAACCCCAAGTATTTTCCAACACCCACTGGAAAGATTACCAACCCTTGATCCGCAAGCTACAACTTGCTTGACACTCATTGTTTCGTCTTTCATCCATTTTCATAGAAACACTGACTGCCAAATCTCCCTTCATGATTTAAACAATTTCTTCAATCACCTAAACCTTTTGCAATCTCTGATTACTGAGAACACTAACATCTTCACCACAACTTGCTCACAAAACTCACATATCTCACTTATCTGTCAAAACTTGTTTTCTCAACCTTAATTATAAATAATTTGGCTTGATATTTTTGGCTTCTCTTTATTTTCTTTGATTGTTGCATGCATCCTTTTTTTTTTCCTTTGTCCTATTTATTTCAATCCTCTGATTGTGTTCACCATGTTATTTGATCACGATCATCCTTTTCTTCCAGTTGAACTAAGTTTATTTTTCCTATTTTAGCATTCTGGCCTTTTACATGTTTTAGCAATGCTTCTTCTAATTTATCTATAGTTACATTGGCTTAACTGCTATATCCAGTGCTAAAACTGACAGTTTCGTCATTTTGAGCGTAAGTCCCTTTCACTACTCCTTTACTTGCTTTTCTTCCATGGGACCAGGTCTTCACGACCACTGGCTAGGCCTTTGGGTGTTAAGCCCTTTTAAGTCCTTCACGGGCCAAATTCCTTTGTTAATGGCTCTGCACCATTGGTTTATTTCTACACAAAATGACCACGGATAAGAGCTTAGCTACTTTAAGAGTCTCCACGACTCATTACAACTTGTCCACCCTTGGTTTCATTTCTATACGAAGTGACCGAGGGCCAGCGCATATGTCGGAGTTCTCTCTATCCTAACGCTTTAAGCTTGTGCCTCTTTATACACCCGTCGGGGTCCTGCTGCTGAATCAATGTGTCCCGTGGGGACCACCCAATCTCATTCTCATTTTTTGCTGCTCTTCCAACCTGTCAATGCTGACATGTCCCGATGTCTGTCTCCTAACACATTCCCTTTGCACCCTATTATAAACCGTCGATGTCTTCCTTACATGATGAGTTGTCCCAGTGGGGTCATCCTGTTGTAGCAAGAGCTAATAGAATTGCTCTCAGGCTTAGTTAGCTCTCAGACAAGCCTCATCAGCCTGATGCCTCTTTCCCGACGCATTGCTTGCACACTTCTTGAAGTCTTCCAAGCTATATACACTGGGATGACATCACAATGACGTCACATGTGCTATGTGTCGACCTGTAATAGGTGACATGTGTCACTCAAATATGGGCCATTCAAGTGCCCAATTTTCCAAATATGACTGCCACGTGTCCACCTCTAATTGGCATATGACGACGTCGCCTGTGACCAATTAGACACTGGCACCTACCCTATTAGAGGAGAGAAAAAGGGTCCCGAGATCTGTATTTTGCAACTGTTTTCTTTGTTAAAGTATTTTATAAAAAACCATCGGGTTCAACACCACTCCATTATGGTTTGTGGTATTAGGAGGAATGGTCTCGAGGTGGATATTTTCCGTTGATCTACACGATCGGGGGTATAGGACACCACCTCTCGTGGCCTCTAAGCCCGATAAGACTGTTGTCTAAAGTGCTGTCAAAATGTTGCCACATGTCCCGATGCCTACCTCCCTTTCTGGGCTCGCCCTCAGCAGGCTGAGCTGTCGGAGTGGGGACCTCCAATTAATTTTTATTGGATGGCATTTTGTTGTTGTGTCTCGGTACAAGTCTCCCGGTGCTTAACTCTTGTGCTCCCCAACCAATCTTCCAGGATTGTACCATTGGGCCAGGCTGTCAAGTGGGATCGTCCGCTCGCTTCCCATTAGACAACGCTTTGTTGTCATGTCTCGACATCCACTGCCCGATGCTTTTGCTTTGTGCGCCCTTTGCAATGCTCCGGGGTAAGTTCACCAAGATGGCATCATCCCACTCCATTCATCTCGACGCTAAGACTTACATGCCATAACCATTCTTTTGGGGTAGCTTTGTTGGGTGGGCTCCACCAATGCGCAATAGAAATGCTTCTCGTTGTTGTGATGTACATCCACGTCCACCCGATCCTTTGTATGTCTACTCTGCTTGGGTTGACCGTCGGGTTTGGCACTTCTACCAACTTTGGCTATGTGCCAAAGGCTCATCCAAACTCCTTCTAACTCTGCTAACTTTGACTTGGGGTCACCAAACATTGACTAGCTCTATCTCTTGATCCAGGAGGCCATTTTTAGACATCTGCATACCATTAGAAAGCTCTTTCAGAGTTATTCCCATCTGAGTGGGTTTCACCTTCATCTGAGATGATCTGCTACACAAGGACTGACTCCAAAGCCTTTGCACCATTCAATTTCCATGCTACTCTTTAAGTCTGTTTCCTAAGACCTTCTTTGACACCTGTGCCACCTATTAACATCAATGAACACTTTGTTGCCATCACCCTATTGCCATCAATGCCAACATATTTCAACAGTGATTTGGCAAGTCAATTTTGACTTTGACTTTGTATTATTGTAGTCTCTCTCTATATTGAACATTTGATATTTATAATAAGAAGAATTGATCAACTGTTTTCCCCATCTTGGGGTTTTTCCCTGGCATTAGCCAAATATTGGTGTTCTCTTGTCTTGGCTTGTCTTCTGCATTTTATTGTTTATATTCTATCTACAATTACTATCAATGTGATTAAATGGTTTATGTGATTGCTATTGGAATCTAAGTGGAAATTATCATTGGGCTAATAAAAAGACATTGAAATAATTGTTGCAAGCATAGAACATACCATTATTATCTAAAATTAACAATTATTCACTTCAACCTTTTTGAGTTTGGTATCTGCTTGCTTCTAATCTTTTAATTTCTCCTTCTCTACTTCTCCAATTCTCAACTGTGTAAGATACAGTCGGTTGAAGAATTTGCTTTTCTAAAGCTTCGGTGTTCAGCTAAGAAGAAATCAGGGCCACATCCTTTGTTTGGCATACCAATGAAGTAGTCATTATTTTGATATCATTCTCTCCCATTCTTTTTGTGTCTTGTTGCTTAGCAATAGCTACTTAGTCAAGTTTTTCAATTGCGTTAAATAGGGTACAAAACCTAGAATTTCACCACTGAAATGGCCTTTTAGCAAAATACATAACCTTTTTTCAGCAAAGGACGATTTATATCCAATATTGGGAAAGAGATGCTTTGTGTTGCTTTTAAATAGTCTGTCATATTGATTTTAACTATGTGATGTTGCTTAAAAGATATGTGATAAAATAAAAGCAAAGAGATTCAGCACACAAAATTATACATAATATTGTACTGTTAAGCAAATAACCATACACATGAAACACCATTCCAAGCTCTACTAAAAAATATCAAGAAGATCATTAACATAGACCAGACTATATGAATATTATATATGGTCAAACTCCACGCTTAATAAAATTTTCTTTATCTTCTCATGTTCATGTACGTCCATTTTATAGTTCTAACAGTCCTTTGATTACATTGCAATTAAGGAATATTATCAACTGTTACAGGATTTAACAATACTTAACAACAAACTCCTTATAATTTGTACCAGAGAATTCTATCACTCACTCTTGCATTTAAAAGCTTTGCATCAAGCTAATCCTTGATGTTGATTTCTTCTATAATAAAGATGACAGGCTCTGTTCTGGATGTTTGTGCTTGCTCATATTGCCACCCATCCCCCAAAGATCTTCACCAATTGCCACTCCAAGACCTTCAATAGAATTCATCACAGAAGCTCCAAAGCCGGATCATTATTCTCCTCAAACTTTGTGTTTGAAATGCCTTACAGGAGCTCCAAGAACCAGATTATTACTCTTTTGATCAAATTTTGTGTTTGGAATGCCTTTCGGAGATGTTATATGCCTGCTCCCATTTTTTACTTTTAATAACTCATCTCTGCTTCTCACATTCTCATGTCCATGAGCTACAATCAATTAGAGAATCCACTCCTTTAAAGTATCACCCCTCAACTAGGAAGAAAGCATGATTCTTTTACAGCTGTTTTCTCCCATTCTAGAAGCATCTTGTTGCTCGACAGCAACTGCATAGTCAGGATACTAGTAACTAATTGGCCTATATATGTTACAGAATTTAGAATTTTCACCGCCCTTCTAGCAAAATATAACATATGTTCAACAAACGAATATTACCAAACCTGGTATCAAAGACCGAATACAATGAGAAATATAAGAATTTGGTAGTAAATACAATAAAAGGATAATTTAATTCAGACGATGTGAAAGATATGCTATTTGTTTCTTATCATGAATTCTGAGGATGTGGTCCAACAGTTAGGTGGGGGGTTTGCTTCTCACAAGTCTCGTGGTCCAATATAAGCAGAAGCTATGCTTGCGGGCTAGCTGCTTGTGCGCTGTTCTTCTGATGAAAAAAAAACTAGGTTTACATGATAATGTAAAGATAGATGACGATATAAAAGCGAAGAGATTTATCAATACTTTACTATTTAGCAAAGAAACATATCATTAAGTGCCATGGACAAGAGACCGTTTGCATGTAATATATTATATACTTAAATTGTGTTTTAAGTATTGTTGTCAAACACCATGTGGATTTATTCTGTATGCAACTGTCTCTTCTATCTTCTCATTATCATAGATGTCCGTTTTCCATTTTTTATAATGAATCTTTGATTTAATTACCATGTAAGGAATCTTGGCAAGAACTGTGAGATGAATACACTACAAAACAATCACATCAGGCTTATAATTCCAATAGGAGTTGTCTTTAGTGTGACTTTTTTAAGTTTCAAGTGTTGGAATTCGGTGAAAATTTTTGAGGTAAAATCTTGGTTTTTGTTATTTAAACTGGTTTTTTGAATCTATATATGGATTCAGCACCCTCAAAAACCCTTAGGGCACTTCGATTGTGCAAGGTTAGCAATCAAATTTCTCTTTTCAATAAATTCCTGCCGGATTTTAGAGAAATTAAACCGAGAAAAACCACCGTAAAAACCTTCAAAAAGTCGCACTAAAGACTACTCGATTCCAATATATAATAACTCGCATTTAAATTTTTATTGTACAAATCCCATAGGTTGATTAGAGCTCCCAAAGAACAAATGTCAGCCCATCATTTACATATTTGAAATTCAATATTTGTCAAATATTTGACGCAAGTCTATACTTGTGTATTTGTTTTAAGAAATGTTCTTTATGGCTGAAGCTTATAATCGTATCCAAATTTTCATTCGATATATGTCGAAACATGCCTCTGTACAAAGATGTTATACTCTACCTAACGAAGAATAGTATGCGCACATAAGTTTGAAAGAACAGACATATTGCTGGCCTGGTTCAACTTGCATCACCAATAATCTCCACAAGAACACAATCCATCCTTAAAGTGGTGGAAACGGTGGGCATCTCTCACAATTATTTCTCACCCAACAATCATGGAGATGAACTTAGTGGCATTGTGGCAGTCACTGCACACGCGAAGGTTCTTCATGATATGGATAGGGGTGCATGGGCTTGTATTGATGATCCCAAAACCAATGGCCAGCTTCTCACTGTGACTGCATAATGTGTTTTCCTTCACAGCCTCCTCCACATCTTGCAGCACAAGATTTGTATTAGGGACATATCCCGCCTCTTTCATTTGCCCATATAAGGATTCTAGCATTGCGTAAATGTTTTCAGATTGCGGATGAGTTCTATCTCCCACAAGGAATGTATGAACTTCTCTATTTACCTTAATAAAACTGCACCCTGGTTGCTTCTTCACTTCTCTCTCTTTCATCATTGTCCTTAGATTTGCTACATCGTTCCACATGCCTGCCTCAGCATAGATGTTTGATAAAAGTACATAATATCCAGCGTGGTTTGGTTCTAATTCAAAAAGGTGATGTGCTGCTTGTTCTCCAAGCTCAATATTGCAGTGAATTCTGCATGCCCCAAGCAAGGCCCCCCACACACCAGCGTGGGGTTCTAATGGCATCTTTTTTATAATGTCATATGCTTCATCTAGATGCCCAGCACGTCCAAGAAGGTCAACCAAGCATCCATAATGCTCCAGCTTAGGTGCAAGGCCATAATCTGACTTCATGCACTCAAAATATTTCCATCCCTTGTCTACTAACCCTGCAGGAGAGCAGGCAGTCAAAACACCAATGAAGGTTATATGATCCGGTTTTGTGTCTGTTTGTTGCATTTGGGAAAAAGGGAGCAAAAGCATCCTCACCATTTCCATGAATTCCATATCCCAAAATCATTGCATTCCATGAAACCACATCTCGACTCAACATCTTGTCAAAGACTTGTTGGGCAATGCTTATATGCCCACATTTGGCATACATGTCTACAAGCCCAGTTCCCACAACAACATCAAATTCAAGTCCACTTCTTATCACATAACCATGGATCTGTTTACCTTGATCTATAGCCAATAAATCTGCACAGGCAGGCAGAACACTAACAATGGTTATTGAGTTGGGCTTTGTCCCTTGAGCTTGCATTTTGTTGAAGAATGGCAAGGATTCATGGGGTTGGCTATTCTGAGAATAACCAGCAATGATGGCATTCCATGACACAACATTTCGTTCAGCCATTCTTTCAAACAACTTGTGGGCAATGTTAGCATTCCCACATTTGGCATACATGTCCACAAGTGCGTTGCCCACAACAACATCAGATTCAAATCCACTTCTTATTGCATAGCCATGGATCTGCTTACCTTGTTGCAGAGCAATAAAATTAGCACATGCAAGCAGAATACTGATCATGGTCATAGAGTTTGGTTTTATGCCCTGCATTTGCATTTCATTCAGGAATGCCAAGGCTTCATTGAGATAGCCATTCTGGGAATAACCAGCAATGATTGCATTTCATGACTCAATATCCCGTTTACGCATTCTTGCAAACAATTTGTGGGCATAGCTAACAACCCCACATTTGGCATACATGTCTACAATTGCATTGGCCATGACAACATCATATTCAAATGCATTTCTTATTGCATACCCATGCATCTGTTTACCTTGTTCCACAGCCAATAAATGCGCACATGCAGACAGGACAATAACCATGGTGACTGAATCTGGTTTTATGCCCAACACTTGCATTTCATTGAAGAATGTTAGGGCTTCATGGGGATAATCATTTCCAGAATAACCAGCAATGATTACATTCCATAACACAACATTTTCTTTAGGCATTCTTTTAAATAAGGTATAGGCAATGTTAACATTGCCACATTTGGTGTACATAGCTACAAGCCCAGTTCCCACAACAACATTAGATTCAAATCCACTTCTTGTTGCATAACCATGGATCTGCTTACCTTGTTCGAGAGCCAATACATCTGCACATGCAGGCAAAACACTAACCATAGTGATTGAGTTGGGCTTTATACCTAGAGATTGCATTTCATAGAAGAATGCTAAGGCTTCATGGGGAAGGGCATTTTGAGAACAACCAGCAATGATTGCATTCCACGACACAACATTTCGTGCAGGCATTATTTCAAACAATCTGTGGGAAATGTTAACATTTCCACATTTGGCATACATGGCTACTAATGTATTTCCGACAAATATATCGGAATCAAATCCACTTCTTATTGCATAACCATGGATCTGCTTACCTTGTTCCAAGGCCAATAAATGGGCACAGGCAGGCAGAACATTAACCATGGTAATTGGGTCAGGTTTTACTCCCTGGACTTGCATTTCAGAGAAAAATGCCAATGCTTCGTGGGGGTGGTCATTCTGGGCATAACCAGAAATGATGGCATTCCATGACACAATATCCCGGTTAGGCTTTCTTTCAAACAATTTGGTAGCAATATTAATACCCCACATTTTGCATACATGTCTACGAACCCTGTGCTCACAGCAACAGATTCAATTCCACTTCTTATCACATAACCATGGATCTGCTTACCTTGTGGCAGAGCCAATAGATGAGCACATGAAGACAGAGCACTAATAATGGTAATGGAATTGGGCTTCATTCCCCGCACTTGCATTTCGTTGAAGTATGACAATGCTTCATGGGGTTGTCCATTCTGAGAAAAACCAGCGATGATCGCATTCCATGAGACAACATCTCGTTCAGGCATCCTGTCAAACACTTGTCGTGCATTATCTAAACTCTGGCACTTGACATACATCGACACAAACCCGGTACCCACGAAGACATCCGACTCAAATCCCCTTGTGATGACATCTTCGTGAATCTTTTTTCCTGCTTGCATATCTGATAGGCGGCCACATGCATTGATTACAGAGATAAATACCATATTGTCCGGTTTTATGCCTGTGCGCTGCATTTGAAAATACATTTTCAGCGCTTTGCCGCAGAACCCATTCTTTACATAATCTGCGATCATGTCGTTCCATGTGAGAACATTGTGTAGTTTGAGTTTGTCTATATCCAATTGTGAACATTGGTTTAGGTTTCCCTGCACGTTGGCACCTACTGAAACTTCTCTACTCTTCGTTCTATTCATCCACCATTGTTTAATTGCTGCTGCAACCAGAGCAGAGGTGGGAGTAGGAGGATGACCATAAAACTGAAGATGATAAGAATTAATGTGCAAAACTAAGGGCATATGCAGACGGATATGTTTGCTGTATTTATAGATGGAAGTTTCATTCCTATATGGGCATGAAGAAGAAGGCGTAAATGGCGACAGATCAATTCCATACAAGGCAAAGCAGGACTTAGTGTACTACCGTAGCATCACCATTGTCACACTAATTCGTAACCTGTAAGATCAAAGGATTCGAACGAGGGAATAGATCATCACACTAATTCGTAACCTGTAAGATCAAAGGATTCGAACGAGGGAATATATCAAATAAGTTCAATCAGAACAAAAAAAGTACAATCATTTTGATTATGCTCACTTGCTGAAGAAATGAGAAATTTATATCATTGTTATGAACATAAAATGGATGATTTAGTCATTATTTATCATTTTAATGTTTTAGTAATTTAGTCAATTTTTATCATTATAATGTTAAGTGAGTGATATAAATATAAAGGAAAGTTTTATAGGTAAATTATTGAATAATAATTTTATGGAATTATTGCATTTTACAACTTTTTAATTGTTGTAATTTAATAAAAATATAAAATAAGTGTTTTTATTAATTTAGAATTTTGATAATAGGACTTGATTTGATATTGTGCAAAAATTTTAATGACATTATTCATATTAATTTTGAATTTTGATTCTGAATCGATTCAATATTGAGCAAAATCTTTAAAGGCATCATTCTCCTATGTATGGATTTTAGATTATAGTCAAAAATATGTTTACAGTTGAAATTTCTACCAAATTTTTAACAAATTTGTCGTCAATAAAATAATATATTTTCCACATGATTAGTTTATTCTTAGTTTTCCACATTGGTTTGGCGATGCATGACTATGCGAAAAGAGCATAACATAGGTCTATGTGAATGGGAATAATAGACACAATGCATGGATAAGGTGTGTGCATTGGAGGACAAGTACACCTAAAGGTAAGGCAAATCTAAATGTAGAATATGTTTTGTTCCATGCGTAAGTGAGCTATGCGTGGAGATAATAATGAAGTAGAACATATAATATGGGAGCTATCAAGATTTTATTAAGATTGAAGGAAGCAATGTATTTAATTGGAATTTGTTAAATGATGGAAGATCGTCTCATATTTTTGTATGTTGCTCATTTTTCATGAAATGCTAAGACAAATGCATTGTTAAGATTGTTGTAGATATGCTTTGCCTACTAGGAATTCCTTTTAAAAGTGTTTGTACATGGGAATGATTGCATCATAAGTTGTTCTTTGAATATTCCATCCAACATGGATTCAACATCATGTTTACTCTTAAGCAAGGAAACTAATCCTAGATGAGTTATTTGGAGATAGTGGCCTTCAATCCTTCAATTATTTTAGAACAATAGTTGCCATGCATATACCATTTCTTTGTGTTGGGAAATCACTAGGCACTAGAGAGGATTTTAAGTTCTTTATTTCTTTGATCCACACCTCTATCCAATACCTCATGCATTATTAGGGCCTCATGTACATCTAAAGGTGGCTCAGAATAAGGTTTCTTTTATTTCTACTCTCAAAGGCTTAATATGTGGATTCAAGTGATAGGCTAGGATCACTCATATGTTTTCGTGATAGAGGTGGCTGGTTGGATTGTTTGAGATTTCAACATAGTCCACTTATTAGAGTAATATCAAACATGTGGTGAAGATAGGGGTATAGTTAATCATTTCAATAAAAAAAATTCTTGTCTCATATTTTCCTTGATAATTGCATCCTTCTTTGTAACGCTCCCTCACACCCCCTTGGACTTCGCAAGTTGAATGGGAGTTGTTGCTTTAAATCAATCCAAAATCCATGGTTTCATTATGAATATGGGGTTATAAAAATCCCCATTTCAAAAGTTCTAATAATCAAATTATGATACCACCATTGGATCAGGCTCATCGAGAGATTTTCGACGATATAAAATTTATCTCAATTCAATGTTGATATTAGAAGCTATGGCCATTTAAAGATTAACCTTTTAACTTCCTTTCCACATCAAAAAATCCTCCATAGGTGATTAGGAGATCGTGTGTTTTGCTCAAAATTGAAAGTGCTCGAAACTATACCGAACCTATGCAACTGGAAAGGTCTCGTCGTTGTGATTCTGGCACCGTGAACGGTTCAAAAAATCGATGTCGTATGAGGAAGATATCGTGTTCTGTTCGTTTTCCTAAACAACGAAAAATTTTGTGACAGGGTGACTGGGATGCCAAGTTAGCATGTAGGTATAGTCAGTAGGAAGCATATACTGGGAATATTCCCTTTTCTCCTAACTAATTGGATCGTGCCACGTGGTTGATTCTGGGCCATTGATTTGGTTGTACGAAGTTTGTTTCTGGACCATTGGATGGAGATGTATGGGTTTTAATAGGCACCATTGGATGGGCAACATGTGGCAAGCTCGGAGGCTGCCACATGTCCCCTGGAGGCTTATATCAAATTTTGGTGGAGTCGAGGGGGTCAACCCCGTGACCTCCGGCGTGCGCGCAAAGTCCTTTACCGTCTCTCCTATCACTTGGTTCTTAACATATATGTCTTCCACGTTAATTTAAAGTGTATATGTTTCATAGTTTGGGGAGGGGACCACCAGCGGTCCCAACCCGTTGGCGGCCCCAACATTGTGGTCACATGACTTTCCAAACAACAGCATTAAACAGTTCGGTAACCGACGGCTTCAAACCTTAACTCCGGCAGCGATGTTTGTGGTCACATGTCACGCTGTGACATAAAAACTTCAATGTGATAGTTGTTTGTAATGTAACCTCCGGCGGTAAATACTGCGTTCACATGCGAGAAGTTAAAAATTTACGTGACAGTTGCGGGTCCATGGATTATCCAACCGTAGCATTCGGATAGAGCTGTCACATGCGTAGTTATGGTGGCAATGAATGCCATAGTCTTTAGAATCGTGAGTTATGGTTCCGCTCTAATGTGGAGTTAATACAAACTGTAAAACCACGGAGTTTAAGGTAGGGGGTCAGCATGTGACCACCCCACCCTAACCACTTGTAGTTAATTCAAACAGTCAGTTAGCAGAAGTTAAGCGCACCACCATAATTGGCGGAATTTACCAAATTAACTGCAGTTCTCCACTTTTAGTGGAGTTTTTCTAGCTGATATTGGAAAAAATGCTTTGGGAGGTCAATTTTCGACCAATTTGGGTGAAACAAGAGTCTACCTAGACTAATTTGAGCATTCTGGAGCCACTGGTGTAGAGAAAACAACCATTAGAGGCTTGTAAACACATGTAATTTACAATTTTATCATAATGAAAAAGAGGGACATGCCATTAGGAGTTGGACTATGTAGCCTAGGAGGGGTGAACTGCTTCATTATGCCTACTATGTAAAACTTATGTGTGATGTTTTTTCTCTGTTATACACTGCTATACAATGTTATTTAGGCTTATTTTCATGCTTAAAACTCAAAAATTCATCTATGTTTCATGGTTAAAATACTCATTCCTTAAGCAAACAAATGGAGACAATTTGTACATGTTTTTATTACTGAAAGGACACTTAACACAACAAACTAATACACTCCTTTTAGATCAGGTTGGTATCAGAGCTAGAGTTTATTATCTGGTGTTTTAGTGTGCAAATATTTTTTTAACTGTTTGCAAGGGTTTTCATGCTTACTAGGCTCAAGCTTAAGAGAGGAGAAGGAAAATTGGTGGAAGCAAGAGGTTCTCAAAGTGAGCCACAACAAAGGAGGGAAATATTGCCACATTCTCCACCACCTAGTTCACCTCCAAAAGAAGCAGAAGAAGCTATAAGCATGCTCCAGGAGAAGAAGAAATCCACGAAGAGGTGGATCCCAAAGAAGAAGAAAGAGTGTTCAGGAAAGCATTTCTTGATATGACTGAAATGGTGAGAGTCCTTTATCAAGAAAGGAATGAAAGACTAGAAGGAGAAGGATCCAAAATTCACAAGGAAGGTCAGGGATCATCAGGAGGTCACAATGATGAAGATAAATCAAAGAAGGGCAATGGAGGAAATGGAGGCATGGAAAGTCACCATCCTCACCCTCATCACCATCATCCTCTACTTCATCTTCAATACACCAGTCACATAAGTCAAAGAACACTGGAAAAATTCCTTTTCTAAAACTTGATGGTAAGTTTGAATTGCCAATGTTTAATGGTGAAGTCAATGCAGAAAATCTTGATAATTGGATTAGGCAATTGGAGGTATATTTGAGAATTTAGAGCCTTCATGATGATGATACTAAAATCCAACTAACTTCATTGAGAATGGAAGGTGCAGCTCTTGTTTGGTGGGAAGCAAAGACAAAGGAGGAGATCAAAAAGCATGGTAATATTATTCTATCATAGAATGATTTCATTACTGCAATAAAACAATAGTTTTATCTGTTAGATCACATGCAAAAAGCCATAATGAATTGGAAAATTTTTAGACAATTGAAAGGACAAAATGTACAAGACTACACCCAATAATTTAGGAGAAGAGCTCTCTTATTAGGCGTATATTTGCAAAGCCAAGACACTTTGCTCGAGTACATAGGAGGCTTACATAGCTACCTAAGACATACTATTCTCATGTTTAACCCTAAAAGCTTAGATGAAGTTTGTGTTCAGGCCACACATTTAGAAGCAAGAGGGAAAAACATTACTAATGAGAGTAGGAAGAAACCTTTTAAGGGGAAAAACAAAGAGAAGACCTCAAAAGGTAAGGGAAAAAAGAATGCATATGTCAAGAAAGAGGGAGAGAAAGCGGTTTGTAAACATTGTTCAAGAGAAGGCCATGAAGAGAAAAATTGTTGGAAATTACATCCTGAAAAGAGACCCAAGTATAACAATAAGAAAGGGAAGCAGAAAACTGCAGCTAAAACTACACATGACTTAGGAGAAGATTCAGGTGATGAAACTAAAATTGCAGCCATGGGATTGAAGAACATGAAGGGGAAAGAAATTGAAATGAAACCCAATACTAGTACTTCAAACTATCACATACAAGCTCCCAATGAAGAAGAGATAATTGAATTATTTCATGTGAGGGTCATATCCAAACATACCAATATTGACACATTGTTTGACAGTGGGTCACAAGAAAACTTAATCTCTGAAGACTTGGTCAAGAAACTTAATCTTGAGACCATTCCACATCTAAAACCATATCCACTTGGTTGGATTTGTAAGGATGAAAATTTACAGGTTTCATAAAAGTGCATATTGCGCTTTGCAATAACTACACATTTTGTTGACACAGTTGAATTAGATGTGGTTCTGCTTGTATTATAGGTGTTGTGTTGGGTAGTCCTTACTTGTATGACAGGAAAGCAATCTTTCATTGCCATGAGAAAAAATACCATTTATTCAAAGATGGCAAGGAGTACATTGTTAGAGCACATCACAAGAAGACAAATATTGCAATGGTAAATGTTGGACAGGTAAAGAGGTTGGTGAATTCAAGTAAGAATTTTTTTCTTCTAATGATTAAGCCTAAAGCTGATTTTAATCATGAATCATTTGAGGATTGTGATCCTAAGTTGAAATCAGATTTATATGATGTATTTGATGCACATCATGAGATGCTTCAGGAGCCAACAAGATTGCCTCCAAAAAGGGAGATTCAACATGAGATTCAGTTACAACAAGATTGTCCTCTTCCAAACATTAACATGTATCGCATGCCGATAATGGAGAATTCTGAAGTAAAGAGGAAAATGAAGGAGTTGTTGGACAAGGGACTCATAAGGCAAAGTACTTCGCCATGCGGTTCACCCATAGTCTTGATTCTGGAGAAAGATGGGACTTGGCACATGTGTTTTGACTTCAGAGCTTTGAACAAGATAACGGTAAAGAATCAATACCCACTCCCAAGGATAGATGATTTTCTAGATCAGCTGAAAGAAGAAATTTTTTTCACTAAGTTAGATTTACGAAGTGGATATCATCAATTAAGAATTGTAGAAAGTGACATATGGAAGACTGCATTCAAAACCAAACAAGGACTCTTTGAGGGGTTGGTTATGCCGTTTGGTTTGTGTAATGCACCGACGACTTTCATGCATGTTAAGGATAACGTTTTGCGTCCATTTCTTGATGACTTTGTGATTGTGTATTTAGATGATATACTCATTTTCAGAAAAACAAGAGAAGAACATGTCTTGCATATGAAAAAGGTTCTTGATGTTTTGAGGAAAGAGAAATTATTTCTTAAGATGTCAAAGTGTGAATTTGGAAAGACTTCTCTGGTTTATTTGGGACACATTGTAGGAGGAGGCGAGTTGAGAATTGATGCTTCTAAAGTGGAAGACATTGTGAATTGGCCCACTCCCAAAACAGTAACCGAGGTAAGAAGTTTATTAGGTGCAACTCAGTATTGGAGAAAGTTTATTACTAACTTTTATACCATAGCATCTCCTATGCATGCAGTGACAAGTGTGAAGAAAGGCTTCCAATGGGGAGGCAAACAACAACAATATTTTGAAGTTGTAAAAGACAAGATCAGTTCAGCTCTGGTCCTTGCATTGCCGAATTTGAGACAACCATTCGAGATACAAACCGATGCTAGTGATTATGCCATGGGCGTAGTACTTTTGCTGCATGGTAAGCCTATCACTTTTCATTCTGAAACTTTCAATGGTGCTGTAACTAATTATCCTACATACGACAAAGAGATGTATGTGTTGGTACAAAGTGTCAAGAAGTGGAAACACTACTTGATGGGTAAAGAGATGATTCTTAAAAATTATAAGTGCTTCTACTTTAATTAAAAATTATTCTATTGTACATGAGAGTTACATAGAACAATATGCATCTGATGTTGATTTTTAAGATGTGTATGCTAGTTTGAGTGAACGGAATCAATTTGAGGAAAATGATTATCACATGCATAACAATTTTATGTTTCATTTGGGTAAGCTGTGTATACCACAAGGAGAGAGACTGAGTGTCATGAGAGAGGCTCATTCATCTCTTATTGCTATACACTTTGGGGTAAGAAAAATAGTGGTGCGTCTACAGAGGTATTGCTATTGGCCTCACATGATAGATAGTGTGTCACGTTTCATAATAGGATGTTCTATGTGTGAAACAAGCAAGCCTAGCAATAGGAAGCTTGGGTTGTACACGCCACTACCAGTACCATCAAGGCCATGGGAGAGTGTCTCCATGGACTTTGTTGGTGTTCTACCTATGTCAAGAAAATAGCATGATTATCTTTATGTATTTGTGGATAGATTCAGTAAAATGTGTATACTTATGCCATGTAAGAAAACCATTATTGCTGAACAAACTGCTGAACTTTATTTTCAACATGTATGGGTTAATTTTGGTTTTCCAACTTCTATTGTTAGTGACAAGGATTCCAGGTTTTTTGGGAATTTTTGGTCCAATCTTTGGAAGATGATGGACACAAAGTTGAAAAAGAGTATTGCTTTTCATTTGCAAACTGATGGCCAAACCGAGGTGGTGAACATAACTGTTGTGCATCTATTGAGAGGATATTGCAGCAAACATCCCAAGTTGTGGGATGAAAAAATGCATTACATTCAACACGCTTACAACCGGGAAAAACACTCTTCTACAAATACTTCACCTTTTGAAGCCTGCTTTGGGTATTTGCCGAAATCGCCATTAGACTTCATCTTTGAGAAGGATGTTGCAATTGATGGGCATAGTGATATTGACAAGGCTTGAAAGTTCATTGAGAAAATTCAAAATATTCATCAACAAGTTCAAGAACAACTTGAGAAGAGTCAAAGAAAATACAAGGAGAGGCATGACAAACATAGAGTTGATCACAAGTTTCAAGAAGGAGATGAAGTATGGTTGCACATAAGCAAAGAAAGGATGTAAGGAGAAGGTAAAAATCTCAAGCCCATTCACTATGGTCCATTCAATATCATCAAACAAGTTGGTAATAATGCATTTCAACTTGACTTTCTTTCATATATGCAAATGTATTCCGCGTTGATGTGGAAAATTTACGTCTGTATTAGCCTCCTTTGATTGATGATCAAGGGAGTGATATTCAGCTGCCATTTATAGAATATTTCTCACCATAATTTCTAGATGAGCTCAAGGAGGATAACATCCTTGACAGGAGGACACACACTTCTAAGACTGGAAGTGTCGATTATCTTCGAATTGGGCTCAAGGGCAGCAAACCAAGTAAGGCAAGGTGGATGGAAGTTGAAAAGGTGAGGGAGTTGTACCCTCATCTTTTGAAAAATTAATTAAAGTCTTTTGGGGTCAAAAATATTTTCAATGGGGAGGTGTGATCAGGATATCATGTGTTTTGCTCAAAAATGTACCGAACCTGAGCGACCGAAAAGGTCTCGTCATTGCGATTCTGGTGCCATGAATAGTTCAAAAAATCGATGTCGTATGAGGATGATATTGCGTTCTGTTTATTTTCCTAAATAACTAAAATTTTTGTGATAGGGTGACTGGGATGTCCAGTCAGTGTGTAGGTACAGTCATCAGGTGGCATATATTGGGAATATTCCCTTTTCTCCTAACCAATCGGATCGTTCCACATGGCTGATTTTGGGCCATTGATTTGGTTGTACGAAGTTTGTTTCTGGACCGTTGGATGGAGATGTACGAGTTTTAATAGGCACCATTAGATGTGCGACATGCGACAAGCTCGGAGGCTGCCATGCATCCCCAGGAGGCTTATATAAAATTTTGGTGGAGTCGGGGGGGGGGGGTTGATCCCGCAACCTCCAATGTGCATGCAAATTCCTTTACCGTCTCTCCTATCACTTGGTTCTTAACTTATATGTCTTACGCATTAATTTAAAGTGTATATGTTTCATAGTTTGGGGAAGGGACCACCAGCGGTCCCAACCCACTGGAGGCCCCAACATTGCAGTCACATGACTTTCCAAACCACATCATTAAATAGTTTTGTAACCAGTGGCTTCAAACCTTAACTCTGGCAGCGATGTTTGTGGTCACATGTCATGTTGTGACATAAAAAATTCAATGTGATAGTTGTTTGTAATGTAACCTCTGGCGGTAAATACTGCATTCACATGCGAGGAGTTAACAATTTATGCGACGGTTGCGGGTCCATGGATTATCCAGCCGTAGCATTTAGATAGAGTTGTCACATGCGCAGTTATGGTGGCAATGAATGCCACAGTCTTCGGAATCGTGAGTTATGGTTCCGCTCCAACACGTAGTTAATACAAACTGTAAAACCGCGGAGTTTAAGGCGGGGGTTCGACATGTGACCACCCTGCCCTAACCACATGCAGTTAATTCAAATGGTCAGTTAGTGGAGGTTAAGTGTACCATCAGAATTGGCGGAATTTACCAAATTAACTGTAGTTAACTGGAGTTCTCCACTTTTAGTGGAGTTTTCTAGTTGATATTGGGAAAAATGCTTTGGGAGGTCAATTTTCGACCAATTTGGGTGAAACAAGAGTCTACCTAAACTAATTTGAGCATTCTGGAGATACTGGTGTAGAGAAAACAACCATTAGAGACTTTTAAACACATGTAATTTTCAATTTTGAGCATAGTGACAAAGAGGGACATGCCATTGGGAGTTGGACCAGCAGCTGTAGCCGAGGAGGGGTGAACTACTTCATCATGCCTACTATGTAAAACTTATGTGTGATGTTTTTTCTCTATTATACACTGCTATACAGTGTTATTTAGGCTTATTTTCATGCTTAAAACTCACAAATTCATCTATGTTTCATGGTTAAAATACTCATTCCTTAAGAAAACAAATGGAGAAAAATTGTAAATGTTTTTATTACTGAAAGGACACTTAGAAAAACAAGCTAAAACCCTCCTTTTAGATCAATAGGGCCCACCAAGTGGCACACATAACATTGTCGTGTTGCATGTTATCACTCCGCCATATTTCTAAGGCCAGGGAAGAAATCCCAACAGAAGTAACCGTGGGCCAACCTTTTAACTTGGTAGCTAGCCCTACCAAGTCAGAGAGAGCTCTCTCCACAAAACATAGCCTAAGAGGCTGAATGGATTAGGATTTTAGGCTAGGTGTGAGTTCAGGGGTTTTGATAATTGATTTTTGTCGGGATGCTGGATGAAATTATGGTCAAGGGAGCTAGGTTAGGGAAAATGAGACAGGGTTGCAGAGATTCAATGGGGCAAGTTAGGCATAAGGCTTAGCACCTTAAGATGATTGTGATGAGATGGTTTTAAGACTAATGAGGAGCTAGGAAGAGCATGGGAGATGTATTCTTCCTAAACAGAGGAATATGGACAAAATATGATAACTTTCCCTAAACAGAGCATGAGAAAGCATGTATTATGCCTATCATCTTGAAAGAGATCATACAACAGAGATGTAATGAACATGAAGAAAACACATTTTAACATACGAAACTGAAGGAAAAACAATGAAAAATATCATACGACATGTATCCAAAAAAATATCTACAACTCTTCTTTTTTAACTGGACAAACTGAGTACAATAGTCCTTGATCAATGAGATAGCATTCAAACTGATTCCAACCCTTGCTAGGAGTGAAGAAAGGGACTAAATAAAAATCAAAACAACATTCACTCATCCTCAGGGGTCGAATCCATGAGGTGAGGAAGATATTCACAAAATTATGAACGGAAAGCTGGAGTATAGGGAGATGTAAGTGACTCCTCCCTAAATACATTCAAACTGATTCATTTGACTTAATGACAAATTTTACCTGATGAATCTACTCCTAGGTAACTTATCCATAACATAATTACATTTACCATCCTCAAATACATAGGTGGAAACATCAATTTCTGAGATAAATTCAAAATTATAGTGAAATTTAAAAAAAAAATTAGCAAATGGTCAAGTGCGCCATTTTTCTATCAGGTGCGCCCTTGCAGTGTCAAGTGCGCCCTCCCTGTTCAAGGCTAATTTTGACTAACTTGTAGGTGTCCAAATTAGGACCAAAATGACATGTTGGAAATCTCTTCAGGTCTACTTTCTGAATATGTATCGTATCCATTTTACAAAATGACGGTGATTTGATCCCTCGAAACTTCATTCTCCCAAGACAGCTCTATGCGCAGCGCCTAGGCCAAAATAGGGGCAGAAACATGATTTTTAGCTAGTTTTTTTTACCTTTTACCTGTCAAATCTGCAAACCAGGGCTGCCAAATTGGTTTTCTTAGATTTATTTGTCCTTAGGAATCCACTGGTAGTCTCCTTTTCCTCAAAAAGAGCCTCAAAAAAGTGCACAATGCCTAGGGCACTATGCATGTGACCAATTTTTTGATATAACATTGTCGATGAACACACATAAAAAGACAGATTTTGCAAAATTGATTCAAAATGTTTCAAAATTGGTGAAGTGGATGATGATGGTGTGGCTAGGCTTGGAGTGAAGCCTCTGTAAGTATATCCAAATTCTTCTTCTCTTCTTGGTGAGTTAGGGCTTCAATATTTTCATTTGTTGCCTTGAGTTTTGCCCTTGTATTTCTTTCTCTTTTGGCATAGTGTTTGGCCATTCTCCTTTGAAGCTTGTTGTTCTTTTTAGCCTTCTTAACAACTTCTCCAAGTGGTCATTAATGGCTTGAAGCCAACCTTCCTTTTCTTCTTTGATCATCTCCAAGATTGATCATCAAGGATGGCTTCAACTGTCTCTCTTTGCCTTTGTCTTTTAAGCTCCAAAGATCTTTTTAAGCCTCTGGCTCTAGGCATTCCTCTTTGTGATTGTTCTTCTTGTTATTCAATCAAACCATGTTTCTCTAGGGTCTCATCAAGTAAAGCTTTAGCTTTTTATGCCTCCCTTTGAGTTGTGATACACTTAATATCATCAATGAATTGCTTGGTTTTCAACTACTTATTCTCCTGCTCAAGGAAGTTTATGAAAAAATTGGCCCTGTCAAGATTATTCTGGAGCTCTCTAATCTTTTCATCCTTTCCTTTGATGGCTATGTTGATGTTTTCATCATCGTCCTCCTCACTTAGGTCAACAAGCTCAAAATCATGCTCAGTCTCATGGAGGTTCTCTTCATGTATATTCTCTAGCTGAATTTCTGCCTCAATCACCTTTTCTTTTCCTTTGTCCACCTGCTTTGTTGATGTAGAAGGCATGGCCCCTTCCACTATGTGTGGAGCAAACACATGCTTGTGACCTCTCTGGTAGGTTTTTGGAAATGGCTCAACCTCAACCACATTAGCCCTCTTAGGCTCATTGACCTCAATCCTGCTAGGTGATCCAATGTCATGATGAAATGGAGATGAAGGAGGTGAAATGGGTGAAGGGGACTGATCTAATGATGATGAGTGTGCTATGGGATGAGATGGAGGGATGAAAGTGGATGGCTAAGATGATGAAGGCACATTTTTTGTATGCTAAGTAGATGGCTCTCTGAATATATCATTGGCTATGAAGGTACTCCATGCAATGTTTAGTTCATTGAAATGATAGAGGACTATGATTTTGATAAGGGAATGATGGAAAATACTTCTCATTTGATGTTCATACTCCCTTTTCTGGACAATAAATTCCATCTTATCAATGCTCCAGAAAAGGTAGTAAGTTATGTTGATCATATTTACCCTAGTGAAATGCATTAAGAGTTGGATGTGATAGGTATAAAGTCTTGAAAATATACCTTCACATGAAAAGTATTTCATGATTATCTTCATCATTGGTGCATATCTATCTAGGAGGTAGGAAAAAGGAAAGAGCCTCTTTTTCTCATTCTTATATCTTGGTTTCATGAAAGGCTCATAGTAGTGTTCCTCTAATTCACTGTGCTTGAACCATTTCTCCCCAACATTTGGGATCCCGGTGGCAGTTGAAATGATGGAAGTTGACACAGTAAAGGTGACACTAGCTAGAGTAACTTGGTTTTCATGGAGTTTGGATATGAAAATCCTAGTCAAAATGGCATGGTATTGGACCCTCTGAATTTTCTCACAGAACTCAAAACACCCAACATGTTTGAAACACGTCACTGCCATAGGAGATACCAAAAGTTCTGTAGTATTTTTTGGCTCAAGTCTGAGTATTATTTCCCCTTTATGTGGCCTTCTAGCTTTTGTTTCTTCTCCCTCACTGTATGACCTGTTCTCTTCTTCTACCATGATGTTTTAAAGTCAAAACCCTAGGGAAGTGTGATGATGGTGGAAAGTGGTCTTAGGAATGAGGAATGGGAAATGGAAATTGAGAGAGATGGTGCTAGAAATTTATGAAATGGGAAAGGGGATAGGGAGTAGTGTTATTGTGGAATTTAGGATGGGGAAATTATTTACCGGTTTGGGGTTAGGAGCCTAGGTAGTTGTTGCACCTAGGGCTTAGGGTATTGGGAAAAAGGGTTATGGAAAGGGGATTTGTAATACAGGGGTTTAGGAATGGGTGTTTTTCAATGTAGGAAGGGTATGAAGGTGTAGGGAGATGAAAATTTGGGAATTAAGAGTGCAATGGGAGATACAATGGTTTTAAAATGATTTAAACACCAAATTCTAAAATAAATTTCACAACACCCAACAAATGAACTTGATGGAGAGGATAATTGATGAAATTAGCTTTCGCTCACTTGCTGGAGGTCGATGAGAATGTTGATGAAGCTTAGGAAGCGATTTTTTTCAATTTGAATGAGTTTCTGTCTTTTCTGGTCAAGTGCGCCCTTGCAGAAGGAAGTGCACCCTCACAGAAGCAAGTGCGCCCTCTGTTCTATTTTTTGTAAATTTTCGCCCAAAAACACGAAAATTTTCCCTCTTGGAGTGTGATCAACGATGGTAGGAGACAAATGAGTTTGAGTTTGATGTCATGAAGGCTTTAAAACACTTGAATGGAATTGATCTTTTAATTTAAAACCCACTTTTCTAATGCTTTATTTCACCTTTGAAAACTTTTTTGAATACCTTTTTCACTTTGATTTTCTTCTTTGCAGTTTGATGTGCTAGAGTTTGGCACTCTTTACATTTTGACTTTGTTGATCTTCATTTTGGCATATGAGTTTTAGTTGGTAGCTTGGGACAATACTTATTACATATAGTGAGCATAAAATTACATAAAAAATAAAAATAAATTACATCTTTGTTTTGAATAAAATTACACTTTGGTATGAAAATCATACTTTGAAACCATAATTACAACCTTTAAAAATCATATTTACATACTGAAAAATCTTCTTCAAATGATAAAGAAGTATTATTTAATCACTCTCGCACTTTTTTTGGCCTTATTGAGATGAAATGGAGTATTATTGAACCTTGAAAAATGAAACCTAGTGACCTAAATGGACCTTGAATGACCAGACTCCATGTTGACTTTGACTGACATAATGATATATCGAAATGAGCTTTCAAGGTTGATTTATGCTCAGCAAGACATGAAAGTGGGCCAGAAAATGTGGATTTTTGAGGGAGAGTGAGGTTTTCTGACTAGGACTACCATCAGTGAATGAATGTTTATCATGACCTAGTGGAATGATTAAAAAAAAATTTGAGTGGGACCCCTAAAATGAATATGAAAAGAGTGATTTTGATCAATGATGGAAGAATACAAATTCTGACACTAACATCGGCCTTATTAGGGATGATAGTTCTGAAAGAGATGTCAAGAACCCCATAACTCTAGATTTTGCAGATCAGTGCCTTATCCATTGGGCCAATACGGTAAAAAAAAACTCAAACATAACTACATGACTAAATACTGACAACTCAATGACATAAAATGAATTTGAAACTGACTGAAATTGACTGAACAATGACTCAAAACTTAACTTATTTTTTTGAAAACTGAACTTTAAAATGGCAGAAACTCAATGAAGCTCCATGGCCTTCACTTTGGGCTCCGAACTCCAGTGCTTTTCTACTTCACACTTGTAGGAATATCAAACTGATATATACAATGGAGATGAGAAAATTTTCACAATTTCAGATAAAAAAGATAGTGCTTCAGGAGCCTACCATTAATTGGCCCTCCTAAGTAATCTTGGCCATCCATTTCTTCCAGGAGAAATGCATTTTTTCCACGAGAAGTTGTGATCTTAAAAGGCCCTTTCGATAAATGATCAAACTTCTTGTCCTTACCCTTGTCTTCATTCCTGGCATCCCAATGGAGTACTACATCGCCGATCTTGAAATCATATTCGTTGGTTTTTCTACCGTAGATTTGCTTAATATTATCATGAGCTTGGAAGTGTTCTGAAACACTTCTTCTCTTGTCTGCTGCAAGTGAATCATTTGGTTTATCCGACACTATATGTCATTCCCTTCTCTTCCCGCTTCTTGTGAAAGTTTCATGACCGGGACGACCAATGAAGAAGGAAAAACCGTGTCCACACCATAAACTACCTAAAATGGAGACATTCCAATGGATTTCTTGCTGCTTACCCGATTTTACCATAGTGCATTAATTATATTCTTGTGCCAATTCTTCTTATTCGCCTCCAACATATTTTTGATTATGTTGATCAAAGACTTATTGGAGGATTTTGCCAATCCGTTACCCTGTGGACAGTATGCTGTAGAATGACCCAACTTAATGTTATACCTGTCATATAATTCTATCATATTCTTTTATTTGAAGGCTGCTACGTTATTCGTGATGATCTTTCTAGGACAACCAAACTAGGACAAGATATTAGTTACTAAAAACTAAATTATAACAGAGTCTATAACTTGTCTAGTTGGGATTACTTCGATCCACTTTGTAAAGTAGTCTGTGGCGGTAAGTATCCATCTTTGTTGAGTGGATGAGGGTGGATGTATCTCACCAATGAAATCTAAGCCCCACTGTTGTAAAGGAGCTTGAAATGAAATGGGCTATAATGGTAAAGGAATAATCTTATGTTTACCTAGGAAAATTTGGCATTCATGGCAGCTCATGACCATCTTGTACAAATCTGCAAACAATGTTGGCCAATAGTAACCCACTCTCAATAATTTGTTGGCTGTGGTCTTCCAGTATAAGTGACCTCCACAATATCCTTTGTGGAAATCCTTGATCACTTCTTTGGACTCATCTTCAACAAGAAATTGAGTAACACACCTCCAAGATCCTTCCAGTAGAGTGCACTATCTAGTATGCAATATTTTGAAACCTTAAGCTTCAAGGACCTACCCTTACTCTTTGGCATTCCCAGAGGAGGGTTAAAATGTTTCAAAACATAAATGATATTAGCATATCGTGGAGATGGTGAAAAGAGATCCAATACCTGAATAAGACTTACACCTTCTTCCTCATCGGACAGTGTTGATATAAGATTGATGTCTAGTGCATGGAGATTTGACTCAACCATGAGCTTGGATAAGCCTTGACCTTTGATCAGCTTGGTGGGATTGATCTCAAGGTCATACTCTAAGAGCGATGCTATCCATATACCTCTCCTTCCTTCTAGATCTGTCTACATGAGTACTTCTTTAACAAATGCGTTTGGAACATATGCCAAAATATGTGACTGCAAAATATAAACACGGAAATCCTTGAGTGATTTAACCAAAGCCAAGGCCTATTTCTCAATGATTTTGTATCAGAGGGCTGCATCCCTTATTGTGTGGCTGAAGAATGTTATTGGTAGCTTTGTCCCATCTTTTTTCCGCATTAGTACAACTCCCAAAGTATGCTCAGAAGCGAAATAAAATATGATGAAATCTAGTGAATAATCGGGACTTGTCAAAACTGGAGCAGTGGTCAAAGAAAATTTCACTGAGATGAATGAATTACGAGCATCTTCAGACCATTTTACATCATTCTCCTTCTTTAGCATGTTATTTAACTCTCTAAGATGCTCTGCTAAATTGGGAATGAATCTACGTAAGAAATTCATCCTACCGTTGAACGCTTAGCTTTCCTTCTTGTTGCGAGGGAAATCAATTTGTTGTATCACTTCAACTCTAGAAGGATCTATCCAGATCCCATCCTTTGAGATGATGTGACCAAGAATTTTTTTATCTTCCATAGCAAATAGGCACTTCTTTGGGTTGAGAGATATTCAAAAATTTCTCATCGCTGGAACGCGACTCTCAAATGGTGTAAATGTTCATCATCTGAATTTGAAAAAATAGTCAAATCATCTAAATAAGTAACAAGGAATACATCATTCTTGTTACCGAATGCTATGTCCATGGTACCCTGGAAAGTGGCCCCGACATTATTCAAACCAAATGACATCTTTGCGTATTTGAGCGTACCCCATGGTGTAGTGAATTTTGTCTTGTCCTGACCATTCTCATGCACAAGGATCTGATTGTACCCTAAGTAATATTCTAGCAATGACATCCTGGTGGCTCCTACAACTCGCTGAAGTATGTGGTCCATTTTAGGAAGCGGGTAATTGTCCTTCATCGACACTTTGTTTAGATTTCTAAAGTCTATACAGAGTCAGATTTCCCTAGTCTTCTTTCGTAATGGAACCAAATTGGACATCCAATCAGAAAATATGGTTGGAACAATAATACCTGCCTTATAGAGCCTATTTACTTCCTTCTCAATGGATGGCAACAAATTTGGGTTTATTCTCCTGAGTTTATGCCTAAATGACTTTTGATATGGCTTTATCAAGATGGTGTGTTGAATGATATCTTTATCATATACCTTTATATCTGAGTAATCCCAAGCAAACACATCAAAAAAATCAGTAAGAAAATCAACATATTTAGTCTTTACCTCGGGAGAGAAAGAATTTTAAAGCTTGATCAACTTTGGCTGATCCGTTGTTCCAATATTAACACCTTCTATGCCTTTTTATGTGGGAACCAAAGTAGGCTTTCTTGCCACGTCATCTTGAACAAATAATTCTTCCAAAGGTATGATACATTTTGGAATATTTTTGTCTTTGAGCTAAAGTATGTCAATCTGAGCTACCTCGATGACTTGGTCATCCTTGTCGTACACTTCGTCCATAGAACATTTATCAAACTCACCTTCACTTTGAAGGAAATTGTTCACCTTCTTATCGTCCCAGAATACTTGCCAAAATCACAAGTTATTAGGAACGACGGGCTTGTGCTTCACATGAATCTCAAATTTTATTTAAAAACATTGAAAGTCTAAAATTACTTGCAGTAATGGCTAATGAATCAACCATAAGATTTTTCATCCTTGGCACAACTGTAATTGTATATTCTGGAAACATTCTCAAAATATCAAGTACTACATTCCTATATTGCCTCATCCTTGGGTGATTAGCTTGATACTCACCTTTGAATTGTTTAATTACCAACTTTGAATCACCATAGACTGAAATTCTTCTAACTCCCAAATTTTTCAAAATTTTCAGACCAGTAATGAGTGCCTCATTTTTAGCCTCATTGTTTGTGCAATCGAATGCTAATTTGTAGGAACACAACATAACATTCTTAGGGAATTTACTTTGCTGATGAAATGGGCTATGAATCCATAAACCAATGTCAGCCCCATATTTGCCAACGACACCATCAAAGTCCATGCTCCAAAGCCCATTTTCATCCTCAAGTTGCTGAAACACTTGTCTTTGTTTTGACACAATTTTCTGATCTGTTTCTTTATGTTGTTCTGAACTTTCATCTGCCTTCTCTGATGGCTGTTTAGATGTAGTAGGCAGATTATCTTTTTATTTTTCTAACACTGTTCTAATGCAATCTAAAATCTCAGGAACATCCTATATTTCTACTAATTGAAAATATACATCATTTAATCCAGAATCATTATACAAAATGAAGGACTCTAAGTCTGTATGTACATCATTTATAGGATTATTATTAGGCCTTTCCTTCTTTGTGATCATATATTTCAATTTAATCTCACGTTATAATTTCCTCATTTGACCAAAGACATGAATGGTTGTGTAGGAAAAGTCCAAGTGCAGTGTACCTCTCAATTTATCCCCCCAGGATTTTGATAGTAGCATACCAAAATGTGGCAGAATGTCAGCAACCACCACGTCCATTAGGACATTCTTGGTTGGGATCTGCTCTAGGGAGACAACTAGATCTTTAATTATACCCAAAAAATGGACACAACCATAATCGAAAGAATATAAATCATGATATGGGCGGGTTATGTCAAGGCCAAGCTTCTCCATGATGGCTTTGGGCATGTGGTTGTGGGAGGCCCCAGAGTCTAACATAGTGTTATGAATGATGAATTGGTGGATTTTGAGACTTAAGTAAAATGGAGGTACCTCACTATCTTTAGACTCACCATCAATTGCATGACAAAATATAAGCTCGGGCTGACCATCCTCTATATTGAACCTGTCAGATAAAGGGTCAACTCTCAAGGTTTTAATTACATGGGATTTATACTTGTTAAATTTGACCAATTCAGTAAGAGGAATAGACACCTTTAACTTTGAAATTTCTGACTCTAAACTGAAAGGTATAGTTCTGTCTATTTCTTTTATGACAATATCCATCTTATCAACATGATATTTTAGTGCGGCTTCTTTCCTCTGAATATCTCTTTATTTGGCAGGTGCACTTGTAGAAGGATGATTTCTTTTGTTTTGATTTGGAGCTGCAATCTCTTTACCCTTATTTTGATTGACTTGAGAAGCTTGCTTCTGTGGTACTTATTTCTACTAGACTGTCTTCTTCAGAGGTGCATTGATTGGAACATCACGGTTCCTCAAGGAGTATTTCCTTTGTTGGGAACTCAATGCATTCAAGTATCGTCTCTGATAATCATCAGATTCTACTTCTAACTCAAGTAGTCAGCCAATATGTAGTCTTTATCACTCGGTAAGCTATTTTTTTCCACATACTCTTCACCTTCGGTCAAAAATATGGGTTGGCCATCATTTGTAAAAAGAAGGTTTTTTTTCTACTGTTGGTTCTTCCTCTTCATCACTTTGAGCATAGTTTTGTTGTAGCGGTGTCCAAATTTTCTATTGTTGTTGTGTTTCAGGAGCTCTTTGCTCTCTTTGATTTTTCCGGAACTGAGGCTACTGTTGCTAGCCTTGAAATTTTGGATTTCTGACTTGGTTCTCTGTTTGTCTATTTGAAATAGACATTCTATCTACCATCATTTCCATGGTCCTAAGAAAAGCTTCAAATTTATTGTTGGATGAGGTGGAAGGTTCCTCTTTAATGGTTACTTTAGGTTCAGTTTTGAGTTTTGACTTATTAATCAAGAGGTTGGCCTCAACACTCGCTAAATTTTGGATCATTTCTTCTAGAGTAGTAGGATTTCTCTCTCTCAATGAGTAGGCCATGTCTGGGTCAAAAGCATCAGGATAATGGAGGAGGGTCAAACTAGGAGGTGGTTTCATTTCATTTTGGATGGAGTTATAGATTATGAGGTATCATGCATTATACTCAGGAACAGATTCATTAGGATTGCGCCTCAGGGAGTCATACTTAGTAAGGATTTGTAAGGGGTTTTTCTTCTCATCCCACTTGGCGAAGAAAACATCAGTTAGGTAAGTGGAAATCCTAATAGAATTAGCTGCTTGGGCACAAAACCAAGTTTTAACTTCACCGGAAAAACTTTGTGCGATAATTCTCATCTTGGCATCATCTTCATCTAACTCCTCAAGATATATGAAGGTTGTGATTTTGGCCATGTGTTGACGGATAGTGATTTCAGAGTTTTCATCAAAGAGGGGAAGTCTTTGGGCATATCCTTGTGGTGGATAAACAAGATGACTAGGGAGAACTAAAGGTCCAAATGGAGCCATAATTCCTGCTAAATGTGGTGGAGGGGGAGGAACAAGGGGTGGATTGGTTTGAGGAGGTCCTTGAGGGGGAAGTTGAGATGATGATGGGATGGATGATGAAGTAGTAGCTATTTGGGTAGCTTCAGGGATGTGAAAGGTTTCTTGTTGGTATTGAATGAGGGATTTTTTAGTAGTGTGATGTAAGGTGTTGGCTAATTTTTCGAGCTTGTGAAATTGTCTCCAAATTTTGACATCAGTCTCATTTGCAGCCTCAATGAATGATGGGCTTAACTCAAATCGCCAAGGTTCAGGGACTATTGTATTCAAGTCAATCTCAGATTTTGTTCTAAACAGTGACAACTCAAACTTGGTATCAAAAACTAAATCTTGAATGGCTACGAAATTAGAAGGTAATGATAAGGATCTTACCAAATCTCGAGGAGGAGAATCCAAAGAACTTGAAGCTAGCTGAGATATTTGCCTCCTTAGGATTATTTCAAGATCTTCGACGGGAGAAACCAGATCTGGAGTAGGGTTGGATCTGGTATACTTTCTTCAAGAAGCCAGATCTGCTATTGAGGCATTGCAATTATGAAATAAGCCTTATGAAACTTGATCCTATCATCCAAAGGACTAGTTTACAATAAATATTTGTCATACACCCACGAAAAAAAATTCTTTTCGCTCCCTGACAACAACGCCAGTATGTTAGCCCCAATGATCTCCCAGGCTGAGGAGGAAATCAAATGAGGTGACCTCAGACCTCTTTTGGCTTGGTATGTAGCCCTAGTAAGCTGGAGAGGGCTCTCTCCATGAAATCACAGTCAAATATTGACTATGAGGGAAAGGATTTTAGGCTAGATCTATTAGGCTTAAAGGTTTTTATTAAGGGTTTCTGGGTCGAAACAACAAGAGAGAAAGTACCATTGGGTAATGGAGTTAAGGCTGGTTTCTTTCTACAGATTTGAGGCAAAGTAAGCGCTATGTTCAGCCAGATAAATTATATGAAATGAGAGATGGAAAGGAGAAGAAATACTACTACACTACAAAAATCTATCAATGGATGAATGTCCAGTGCAAATTTAGAATAAATAACACAAAAATAGGTTACAAAACAGAGCATCAAACATGGATGAATTCTGTAAAGTTAACCATTAACACATAACAAGCATCATCAGTGTGAAAGGAACATCTAACATGGATGAATTCCTATCACTTAATCTTAGAAAATACTAGCAGAAAAACATAATCATGGAAATGAAATATAGGAACACATACTAAACATAAACACCGTGATGAATGTCAAAAAAAAGAAGAGAGAAAAACCTGCATTTAATTACATAAAAATATTCAAGGAAAAATACACAGTCCAACAGCCACTCCCTCTGATTTAAAAACTATATTACATTGAATTTACAAGATATATATAGGAATAGAACCATGATTTAAGATTCATAGGTCAAAATTATCCAATTCCCCCAAAAGAGCAGTTTGTTACATCAAAATCTAGAATTGTATCCCCAAAAAAAGACCAACCTATTATAGAAATAGCACTGCAATTATGTATTCGAAAATTTAAACTCATGATAGATGTGTACAATATGGAAGATGTTTTTGTACATCCATTTTTTATGAGAAAAAACCTCTCTCAGTTCCTTGAAATTTGTTTCCATTTACCTGAGATCTGCATTCAAAAAATATGTGTCAAACAGGAATATTCTGAGATCCGAAAAATAGGGCTCAAATATGCTCTCGATTATCCCAATATGTAAAAGATATGCCAAAAATGAAAGAGGTTATTGTTTTATAGCCCGTTCTGAGTAAAAACCTCTTTCAATTTCATGATATTTGTTTCCATTTACCCGAGATCTACATTACAAAAACATGTGTAAAACAGGAAAATTCTGAGATCCGAACAATAGGGATCAAAGAGCCTTTGAATTCTCCCAATATGTAGCAGCTATGCCAAACTGAAAGAGGTTATTCTTTTTTAGCCCATGATGAGGAAAAACCTCTTTCAATTTCCCAAAATTCCACACCATTTCCTTAGACACAGCCTCGGAAGTCAACTGGTCACACAGAGAAAATTGGATTTTTTTTTATAAAAATGCTTGAAAGTGGGTTTATCCCACATGCACTATGGGAGGTGAAACATTGAGGTTTATATACAATTTTCACACCATTATATTTTATATGTAGTGCACCCCTTTTGTCTCCTTCTTGGGCTCTTCCCCTTCGAAAATTTGACCTTGACTTGGAGAAATAAACCATAACCCAATCATCCATTCAACGAAGCCACAAATTTGAAGGCACCTTTCAGCCATGTCTCTTTCTCTTTTATTAGTGCTAATAAGTCCAAATATGTGACAAATCCCTCATAGTATTGCTCATTTGGTAAACCAATTTCACCACAGCCTGAGGCACTTGAGTCCACTGTAATAATCTCCAAGAAGGCAATGTACACAAAGTAGACCAATAATACTAAGTATCCCAACACTTTCAGAACATTGCTTTCCTCCATTGTAGAGATAATTTTTTGGTGAAATTATCATGTAAAGGATAAAAATATGATACAAAATTGGATAAAAATGGTGATTATAAGGATAAGGAGTTTGATGACGTGGCCGACGCAATATAAATGAGAGAATGGCAAAAACGACGTGAGGCTAGTGGTAATGGTGGAGCTGAGGTGAAAACATAGAAAAATAAGTTGGGGTGGGTGGGATGAAAATCCATGTGCTAAAATTGCACACAATATCTTACTTATTAGCATTCCAACACAATTATGCCCAAACTCGAAAAGGGGGTGACATAGCATGGCACTAGGTAGAAGGCATATGACATGTTAGTAATGGGTCAACTTTTTTTGTGCCTCTTTTCAACCACCCCAAAAACACTTTGCCACCTTATTGACCTCACACTTATGTCCTGATGATGTCACTATGACATAACATACTCTAGGGGTGCCATGTGTCATCCACAACTATTCCCCTTGGTCACCCAGAAAGGTCATTATGCCTACCACATGTCATACTATCAGTGTTCCATGTGAGTAAGATATCCACGTCTCCATGTCATCGAAAATTACATGTGGAAATCCATGTGGCCATACCCAACCTATGTGGCAACTTTCACCTTAGTTTAATCTAGGGGTCCTATCAAGTCTCAGGCCTTTGTGCAAATAAAAAAATTCCCATTATGTGAATTTCTGAGGGGCCCACACTTAATTCCCTGACATGCCTCCAAATTAGCGTGTAATTGCGCAAAGGAGTGAGGGAGTCCCCTACCCAAGTTGGGCACATCGAGATGGTAATTTCCATGCCAAGAGACAGGAAAGAGCTTCGTTTGCGCTTTTTGTAAGTAGCACCAACCTCCAAGGAGTTATTTCTTGATAATGGGTATGGTGTGGGATTAGCCACTAATCCCCATAACACTTAATACACTAAATAAACTCTAAGACTAAGCGACTTAGTCATGATTAGCCCATGATTAATTAATTCCATTAGTCCATTTGTTATTTTTTGAGTTTTGAGTATGTCTAACACATCTGGTGCCTCTTTGATTTATGCCACCCTAGATATGTGTGTGTGTGTGTGTGTGTGTATTTATTTATATCAAATAATCCTTCCCATATAGGCTACTCCAAATTTATCCCAAATCTATACTGGGCCCCACCCTAGATGGGCTTCCACCTTAACTCATGACTAAACATATATCAAGAACTTTACTAAATTTGACCGCTCTGCGATGCCGCCCAGATACTCAGATGTATTTGAATATCTCCACTATATTCGACCCGGATGCAACATTTTTGGGATTATCTTCCAGGACCTAGATATAAGGCACATTTATTCCTTGTTCTAACTTAGAAGATTTCAAGTATTACAGGGATTGGGCTAGGGTTCTCCTAGAAGCCCGTATTTTCCTAGAACCTCTACAATAAAAAAAACACATCCTCATACCAAACACTATTAAACCCAATGCTAAACATAGATAAAATACCTTCACAAAAGTACAAGTATGCCTACTAATATGAATTAACACAATCCAATCCATGGTTAACATCACTATGTAATTTTACTTGCAATAAAACCTAATCCTACTACAATTGATCTAAATATTAACATCAGATCCCCTATTGTACCTTGCATTATTTCACTATTAGACCATGAATAAAACAAGGTAAATAATCATTCATATACAATAGAAATCCATGTTAATTATTATTGTGCCATATACAACATTTTAACGACAAGATTCATTATGTAGAAAATCCACGTAGATTCAACTGATCTTGTAATATGCTAAAACAAAATACTTGAATCTAATCTATAAATCATGGAAACCAATTATGATCACAAAATCACATGAACAAGAAAGAGAAATAATTTCAATCACACAAAATCAAGATTTATTTGGGGAAAGCCTCAACTAAAAACCCTACTATCTTTATATTGCATAATTCAAAGAATATGAAACAATACAATGCTTCTTTGCGGCTTGAGAGCTCCCTACACTATCTCTGTCTGTCTCATTGATTCCTAGGCTATCTTGGTTCAACACTTGACCAATTTTTTGGACCCTGGATGCCCTACTTGCTTGCGCAATCCCTAGGGAAATTGACTCTTATTAATTAAGAAATTCCCCAATAATGATTGCACAATACATTAAGGCCCTTCCTCTAAATCCATGCACCACATGTACACTTTTCTAATTATACAACTAATAATGCACTTCCCCTTAACTCCAATCTCAACTGGGTCTTCCTGAGAACTGACATACATGAGCTATTTTTAGTGAATTATCAGTTATCTGATTGATCGCTGCATGTGAATTAAATCAGATTTAATTCACTGGACCTCTCACTAGTTACTCCATTAGTTAGAACTAGTTAAACTGAATTTAACTCAAATAATTAATTTAAATAATTACAACTCAAAATAAACTGTAATTGGCCCCCCTAAAACTTAGGGAACACTCTAAATGCCTCTAGTTTAAATCTAAACTAGAATTTAGTGAGATAACTAAGTCTTCCTGATTTAATTAATTCGTACAAGCTGTCATGTGATATGGAATTACATTTTCCTTCTAATTTAATTAAGGTAAAATTAAATTAGAAGCCTCTTCTTGTTTCCATTTTCAACACTCCCTCTCAACAAGAACAGTATTGTCCACTACATCGATCTTGCCTATGTGAAACTCAATTTTTCCTCTTGACAATGCCTTCATCAAAATGTTTGCATCCTGATACTATGTAAGAATATACTTTAATGACATAATCCTCCTCTACACAATATTTGAGATGGTGATACTGGATATCAAAATGCTTGGACATGTCATGAAAAACTGGATTAACCGAGAGTTTGATGCAACTCTGGTTATCAAAATAAATCACCGTCAAACCCATCTGCTGAAAAAACAACCCAACAAGGATCTTCCTCATTCAGATAGCCTCACAAGTTGCTTGACTAACAGCCATGTACTTTACCTCTGCTGAACTGAGTTCAACTGATCTCTATTTCTTACTATACTAGGAAACTGCAGCTAACCCAATATTGAAGATGCCCCTTGATGTGCTCTTCCTTTCAGATGGAATCCATTCCCAATATGCATCTATGAAGCCTTGGAGTTTCACTCCCTTGTCTGCATGTACCATAGCCCAAACTGAGTGGTCCCTTTGAGGTATCTCAACACATGCTTTCCTACCTTCCAATAGAGATTGGTAGGCTTAACCATATCTTGACTAAGTTGGTTAACCGCATAACATATGTCTGGTAATGTGTTTACCAAGTACATGAATGAACCCACAAGCTTCCTATATATGGTAGCTTCTACCACATTGCCTAAAGTAGCATCTTCCTTCCTCCAATTCCTTGCTAGAGGAGTCTCTATGGGTTTGCTGCTCTCCATGTGAAACGTCTTCTAAATTTCGTTGGAATACTTTCCCTGAGATACAAATAGTTCCCCATCTATTTTCCAAATTTCCAATACAAGGAAATAATGCAAGAGCCCCATATCCTTCATCTCAAATTATCTTGCAAGATCCTCTTTGAAATATTTGATCAGCTGCTCATCATCTATTAGAATCAAATCATCGACATATAGTACAATGATCAATAATTTACCTTCTACCACAATATGGTAAAGGTTCACATCGCTTCACATTTGGTGAAGCCCAACTCAGTGAAGTAGTTGTCGATCCTGGTGTACCAAGCACAAGGTGCTTGTTTCAGTCCATACAATGCTCTCTTGAGTATGCACACATGAAACTATTTTTCAAAGGTCTCAAATCCTTTGGCTACTCTATGTACACCTCTTCCTCAATCAATCCATTGAGGAAAGATGTATCTACATCCATCTGATGTATTTTCCACCCCATCTGCACTAAAAGTGCAAGGATATATCTGATTGAGGAGTACCTTTCAACTAAAGCAAAGGTCTCCTCATAATCAATTCCCTCCACCTGAGAGAACCCTCTGGCCACAAATATGACCTTGTGTTTCTCAACACCGTCATTGCTGTCTGTTTCACCTTGTAGATCCACCTGGATCCTAAAATTGACCTGTCCTCTGGTCTTGGGACAACTTCCCATCCATTGTTTCTAATAATTAAGTCATACTCCTCAACCATGGCATCAACCCATACAGGTTGCTGCACTTTTCCTCGAATGAGGATGGCTCAATCTCTACACTCTCATTCATAAGAGACATGTAGCCATTATATCTATTTGGGGACCTCCTCTACCTACATTGTGATGTGGATGCTCCCACATTCTCTCTAGCATAAAGCACCAACCTCTCAGCCTCTCTCGTGTGCTTCCTTCTGTCTCTTGATGTCTCTGTATGAGTGGGTGCTTTCACTCTATATTCCTTTGCTTCTGGATGCTCCACATCTTAAGGTTCTTATTTTGGAGCTAGAGCACCTACTCTTCATGCAACTGAAGCTCCCTCCCAAGGGAAATTCACATGGCCTTCTCTTCATCGAACTTCACATATCTTCTAACCACTGTCATCCTGTGAGATGAAAAGTACATCTGATAGTTTTGAGGTGTATCAATGTACCACAAAAATATTCCCAGCTCAGCTGTTAGTTCTACCTTTTTCTGGCATCTTTGGCTACATGAAAATAAACTGATGAACCAAGAATTTTAAAGTGCACCACATCTGGTTTCTTACCTGAAAATCTTCCTCTCGTGTACTCATCTTGAGAATCAGATGAGGACTTTTGTTTTGCACAAATATTGTTGTATTGCATGCTTCAGCCCACAAGTAACATAGTTACTGACCAAATGAGAAAATTACTGATTACCCCTTTTTTCAGGTGGCAAAAAAAACACTCAATTTTGAAAAGTGGTGATGCAAAATTACCCTTTTTTTTGGAGCATATTTTTGGCACTTTAAATTTTCTTGTCATTTTTTTTTAATGTCATGATTTTCATGTTGATTTTGAAAAGTGGTGATGCAAAATCACCTATTTTTTTAAGCATATTTTTGGTACTAAATTTTCTTATGTTTTTTTTTAATATTTAAATTTCATGATTTTCATGTCGATTTTGAAAAGTGATGATGCAGAATCAACCCCTTTTTTTAGAGGGTTGATTTTTGACACTTCAAATTTGTTTATTTATCAAGTATGGACACTTGTATTAAAATTTTAGTGATTTGATCCTGTGACCTCTCAATCTGGGAGTACTTCAAGCGGGGAATCAACCAATTGAGCTAACCCTTGGGGCTTTTTAAATGTTAAAATATATATTTTTATTTATTTATTTTTTGTTTTAGCTTTTTTTTTTCATTGTTTTCATATTCTCAATATATTTGATTGGATATATATGTCAAAATAAAAAATATGTAGAAGAAATAAGTCTAAGAGAACATTTTTTTGTTGATGGTGTATTTCCTTAGCGGTTGATAGGATTCTAAAAACGACAATTTTTTTTGCATAATCTTTAATTGTTTATTAGCTTTAATTTATTAAATTCAAAAGCAATATATTTTTAATATATATATATATATATATATATATATATATATATATATATATATATATATATATATTTCTCAATAATGAAATATAGGTTTTAATTTTTCTTTGCAAATTTCAATATCTTAAAATTATTTAAAAATAAAATATTTACACAAATTTCCAAAAAAAAAAAAAATTTAATGGAGAGAGTATCAAAAAATCCAAAATCAAAGTTGTTCATTCATCATAACTGAAGTGTTTCATATCCAATGATTTCAATACATTATATTTAATAAATTGTTATTAATATGATAAACATAAAATAAAAATAAGTTAATATAAATTAAATGGTAATATTTTTTTAAAAATAATATTAACACCATGGCTGAAATTTGTTGGAATTTTAAGGATTTTCATAGAGGTGATATTTTATCTTTAATGCCATCCTTGGAATTTTAAGGCTTTTCAGAGACATGATATTTTATCTTTAATAACATGCCTAAAAATCGTTGGAATTTTAAGACTTTTGATATTTTACCTTTAATGTCATGCACATCGTTGGAATTTTAATGTTTTTTAGAGTCACGATATATTATATTTAACATCATTATTAAAATATTTTGACAATTTACCCAAAAAAAGACGTTATTCCAACATCAACACTTTTTGTTTTCTTGGTGTTTTTTGCACTTAAAATTGGTTATGTTATTCCAGCATCAACACTTTTCGTTTTCAGGGTTTTTTTTGCACACAAAAAAAGGAGATGTTATTCCAGCATCAACACTTTTCTTTTTCAAGGTATTTTTTGCACAAAAAAATTGGCGATGTTATTCCAACATCAACACTTTTCATTTTCAGGTTGTTTATTGCACAAAATAATTGGCGACATTTTTCGAGCATTAACACTATTCATTTTCAGGGTGGTTTTTGCACTAAAAATATTGGCGACGTTATTCTAGCATCAACATTTTTCATTTTCAGAGTGTTTTTTGCACCAAAAAAATTGGTTTTTACTTCCATTTTTAAAACATGTTGAAAATTTACCCTGAAAAAAAAGAAGTTATTCCAGAATAACACTTTTCGTTTTCGGGCTTTTTTTTAAATGTTTTTTTGGTTAAATTTATCGTTTTGAGGTACTAGTTCTCGTTTGATAAGTAACTTTGTTAAGTGCAACGGTAGGCCTTGATCATGCAACATCGCTTGTCCTTCTCCCACAATAGTTATGTTCTTCCTTTTTGTAACCCTATTCTATTGTGGATTCTGAGGTGTTATCAATTCCTGTTGAATGTCTCATGAATCACATAAGTTCTTGAATTCATTTGACACATATTATCCATCGTTGTCGCTCTTGAGAGTTTTCACCTTCTTCCTCATATCTTTCTCGACAAGTGCTATGAACTCACAAAGTTTTGAGAACATCTAATCTCTCTTCTGCTGAAGAATATCCAACACTTGCATGAAAAATCATCTACAAAAGTAACATAATACCTGTGTTTTTCTATGGACGCTATTGAGAACGTTCCACACACATTTGAGTGAACTCTTTCAAGGACCACCTTCACTTGACTGTCCTTATCATGGAAGGTGGCTTTGGTGTCCTTATCATTGCTCAAGTGCACCCTTTGGAAGTCCTGTATAAATCTGATGCATGATATTCAAAGTGCCATGGTGTAGATGGCCCAATCTTCTATGCCATAACTCATTGATGTCTCGGCTCTGCACCTTCTCTGCTTTCATGCTCAAGGAAACATAATCTTCTACATCCGATTTTTAAAGGTTCTTTAACCAAACCCCAATATTCTTCACCTGTTCCGTGGATTTGTGATGACGGAACACCTTTCCTTTTCTAAATATCACATCATAGCCGCGATTTTATAACATAGCAACTAAAACTAAATTATTCTTTAAAATAGGAACATAAATGACATCTTTTAATGTGAGAGGAGTACTAGACTCCCTCTAAAATATAATAATACCTATGTCGGTCATGTTATACCTCCCATCATCTTCCATCTCGATGCGCATCTAGAGATCCTTCTCCTCCAAGTTGCTGAAGAATTATTTCTTGTAAGTCATATGGAATGAAGCTCCACTATTTAGGTACCACACATAACCCATCACCAATGACACCATGCATGCGATGAGAGTGAAATACAACTCGAATTGTGAAGCAAAAGCTTCACCTGTTGCTCCTCCTGAGGGCTTCTTGTGAGCCTTCTTATGCAGACACTGTGTGGCATAGTGTCCCAACTCATGACAATTGTTAGCACTAAAAATTTTAATGGTGTGATTACCATTGTATCACTGTTTTCAATTTTTTCTAATGTCCTAGTCCATGTCGAAGTTTGAGTCATTTTCAATAAAGGTCAAAAAAGAGTCTCAAAATTAAAGTACTTTCAAGTGTATAGGTGTTATTAGTGTCTTAGGTTCATAAAATAAGTTAAAATCACTGTTTTAAATTAATTTAGGATCGAAGGCTATTTGTCGTTTAGGTAATAAAGTTACAGTCACCCTGTCCGAGATTATAGCTACCTCTGTTTTAATTTCATTATTAACATAGTGATGTAATGGAAGACAATTATTTCTCTAAATTGAAGGTCATATTACTCACACAGTGAAAAGAGTTGCTATTTCTTTAGGGACCTGTTCATAGTGGTAACTTAGTGAAAAGTGAAACTATTTTGAGGAGATTTGGTTTATTGCAATTCATAGGTAAAGACAACTATTTCTCAAGCATATAGGAGCAACAAAGAATATTTTTTAAATTAAGGACCATTCATGTTTGAAGATCATTGAATACCTCCTATGCTATAAACATGATTATTATTTTAAATAAGATTAATTATTGTTTGACCTAGGAGGATTATTATAAGTTAGTGGTTACATTATCTATGCAACTAACCTATAGCTACCCCACTTAAGTGAAGCAGAAATCATAATGCGAGGTATCAGTCATTTAATGATACTGTGGAGTGTTAAGCATAATGGGATTAGTTGGCGTTTGTTTTCAAATTAATTCAAAGCATGCCATTACTCCATACCATGATTACATGCATGTAATCAAAGGAGTGAGTTTGGCATTCACTTGACCAAATTTATTTGTGCAGGCTATAGCTAACATAAGTCATTTCTCCAGAAAACAATTTTAGTATTTCAAGGCAGGAAAACCAGGACTTCATGTAGGGTTTTACAACCAGAATCGAATAGTTGTGTGTTTGTAAGTAGTCTAGCTATTGGAAGATATGGGAAAAGGTGGTAATGTCAACATGTCCAAGCCAAAAAATACTAGGTTCGTTGATGCTAGGGCCAAACCTCAGTTTAAATATGCTAGCTGGTATAAATTTCTACAAAAAATTTCTGGAGAGAATATGGCTTTAGCTCAGGCTTTTTCTGATAGCTTTGATGGTAAAAGGTCAAGCTGGGAAGTAATACATTCAGCATCTCCGAGGCCATCATAGCTCATGCTACTCAAACCTCTGCAACTGGTGAATGCTAGTTAAATTTTTTTTTATACCCACAGAAGTAAGTCTCTACCTTAAGACTGAACATGTCAATGTTAAGTGGAATCCAACTACACATATTTCCTACTTTAAGGCTGAATGAAAAAATGTGATCACCACAATGCAAAAATACATTACATGTGAGGGTAGGTTCTCCTTTTTCCACCGTTATCAGTTATGATTTCTTGCTCATATTTCAAGAGATATACCTATGAGCTTGCCCTATTTTATATATAAATACTTGCTCAAAATGCTCCTAAAACTACAGAAGATCCCCAATTACTCTTTGCACAATTTATATCATAGGGGTATAATTAAAATTCTTATTGTCTACCATCTTAGAAATAAGAAGATCACTTGGGATAAGTTCCTAAGAGAGGAAGGGTTTGGTAGCATAAACTCCAGGATAAGGGTAGGGAGGCCCAAGACAAGAGATACCCATGAAAAAAATAGTGCAGCCTCTGTCTCAAATAGTTCACAGCCTAAATTTTTCCATTCATCAGTTTTCTGTCAAGTTAACCCTCCCTCCATCTCAATCAAAAGGACAACTAGAAGCTCAACTAGGAAAGTTGGAGACCCTATGCCTATTCCAACAATGGCACTAGTTAATGAAGCCCATGTCATCAGTTCACTAGTGAGCAGTTCACCTAGAGAACCCTAGACCCTAAGGGAATTCATGGAGGAATATAAGAATAAATTGAAAAAGAAAAATGCTATGCCTCCTAAAAAGTCTATGTCAAAATAAAAGGAGCAAATAGCTTCCTCTTCAAGAGGCAAACCTAGGAAGAATCTCTTCATGGCAGAAGAACCAGTTGAAGTCAACCTGGACTTCTAACATCTAAGCCTACTTTGTCACCAGTGGAAGTCAACCCTGGTGTAAAAATATCAAGCCATGTTCCTAAAAAAACTCATCAAGCACAACCAAGCAGTGGTACTTCTCTCACAGAACCCACTCTCTCACAGGCTTTCCTATATCTTAATAAAGGTAAACATAAAATGTAAGAGAATTTTATAGAGGAAGAGCCTACTCTGGCTTAACTAGTCTCCTTCATTGGATCCTTGATCAAGAAGAGAAAGAATATTGTGATACACTCCTACTCCTCTTATGAAGATAGAAGTGACCTTGAGTATACAAAATCAAAGTGTGAGGAAGGAGAATCTAGTATATTCATGCATGGAGGTAAGAGGTATAAGTTCATTCCAAATCCTTACATCTAGAGACCTCATACTAGGCCCAAAAATAAACTCAGACTAAATTGTAAGCTTATTTCTAATACTTCATTAAGAGATGAAATTATCAATATTAAGGAGAGTCCAGAAGAAAAAATCAAGAAGAAGAAAAATACTCGGCCAAAGAGTCAAAAACAAAGAAAAAGGTCAGACAAGAGGGTGACTAAATTCGAGGCCATAAATATTTTTGCCACTATTCTGGACCTCTAAAGAATGAAAGAACATGACTGCCTTTGGAGAAAATTTTCATTTTTTGGGTTAATTTTCCATGTTTTCGGATATAGCTACTTTTTCTGCGAAGGTAGCAATTATTTCCGAATATTAACATATGATGAAAAGAAAATACTTTTTATTTTATTATCATGATGGCGACATAAAATCAGGTGAAGTGGAGGAGATTTCAGTTATAATGGATGCTACCAGGTGTCATGTATCAAGTCTCCTCCAAAATTTCAGGGTTGTGTTTGTCACTTTTTAAGGAGAACAACCACATGTCACTTTCACTGATGTTTACACTTTTTGTGAAGTTGGTTGCACCAGAACATAGGAGTAGTCTTCCAACAGACTACCACATGATACAACCACTACGAATTGTTAGTCTTCATGATGTTTACTTTATTTATGATATAGCACTTTGTATTTAAGTTTAGCGATAAGCCTCATCCCTTACACGGGATTGTAATAACTCTTTGGAACAGATTCACTCCTTTTGTGGAGATGATAGTATTGTGTTTTTGCATATATGTGACAAACTTCTATGAAGTAAAGGTTTGTGGTTTTAGAATCTTGGCTCATATGATCAGTACTTTTTAGTGAATGAAATTGAAAGAAAATTCTGAGGAATTATTATCAATCTGGTGTGTGTATTGTTAATTTTCACTTATGTTTCCATATCTTATTATCTTCAGTTGCAGTTTGCAATCCCTCATGATGTTATGTGTTTTTATCAGTCTCTTGACATTTGTGTTTCATCAATTTTTATTAGTCTCACACATTGAGCCTTCTTGGTAATATATATATATATATATATTACCAAGATCATCACTTACGACAGTTATTTTCATAATAATTCAAGGAGAATATTATAAGACTAGACATAGCTTTCTCTTGTTGAAATATTGTTAAATTGCTACTTGTGTTATTTCCTACCTGTTAGATGGAAAAATCCCTCTTGTGGACAAGAGCGATCTCCCTAGTATCCTAAGGATATCTAGAAACAAACAGAAAAATGTAGACCATTTCCTCTAGACCATTATGCTTATGAATTATTAATTAACTATGGAGAGATGCTCCTACCTGAAGTCCAATGCTTGCTCGATCTTCAATGCAGTCGCTCCAAAAGATATCGATCCAACATATAAGATCTGTAATCAAAGACAATCAAACAAGATCAAAAGTATCTGCAAAATATGATAATTCGAAAGTAATAATCTATCTTAGTGATCAAGGAATCCAAGAATTAAATTATTCAAAATATAGATGAACAACTCAATGAGAAAATATAATCCATTTGTATTAACTTTGAATAAAAAGAAGAAAACTTACAACCTTGATGCCTTGATGTTTGTACAGGTTCTTCCAGGGTCTCAAACAACCGTTTTCCTCGGTTTGACAAGACTCCAACTCTCTGAATTAGCATGAAACTATGGCGATGAGTATGTAATCCTTCTCATGCCAATGATGCCAAATGTGAAGAGTATAATTTCTTTAGAAATTCTCTTCTATAAGTTTAGAAGTCTCTCCATCTACTAAGTACAATCTCCATCTACCCTTGAGACTGAAACATGGTCTCAATTTATAGAAAAAGGGAGGTAGTTTCAGTTCCAAAAAGGAAGGGATAAAGCCCTCTCATCATGGGATTTTAGCTCCAAAAACCAAGGGATAGCTCCATTTATGAAGGGATAAAGGTTCATGAATGGAAGGGGAGAAGCTCGACCAGATAGTGCTTCTATAAGGCTTTAGCTGGGAGAATATTTAACCAGCTGGGATTCTAGAACTTACTTTTCTCTTTATTTTACCTTTTATGGGGGTTTGCAGTTTTAATGAGCAGAACGTGTGAGATGTACCATAATTTTTATGGCAATAAACTGCGGTACCACAGGAAATGACTTAGGGTTTTAATGAGATTTTTCCTAATTCCAAGACTTGATTTAGGAACTTTATGATTTTAGACCTCTAAGGGAGCAATAAATAGGTAATGATGAATCCATATAGACAGCTAAAATGTCATGGTGACAAATTTCAGTGTAACAAATTGCCCCCTAAAGCGCGAAGTATGAAGAGTTCTAAAGAATTCAGAAGAGTGAAGTTCTTTATCATTCTAAGGATCGGGCTGTCGGCACATTGGTTGAAACCTGGAAAAAACATTCAATGCAAGAATATATATATATATATATATATATATATATATATATATATATATATATATATATATATATATATATATATATATCCAACAGGTAGGCATTCCCATACTCAGATCAAAACTAACTACATGTTTTGATACATAAATGATTTTAGAATTACATGAAGTAGTAGACACAGTATGGACGCAGTCATCTGTCATGAGTAGTCTACTATATAATGAATAATAAAAGTCCTCGCAGCTTGGATGGTGGAAACTAGATCCAGGGTCTTGATTTCCGCTTCTCGAAGTAGTACGATTCTATCCATGCGATTGATTTTGTCGAAGTCGAACATGGTAGAACCACTTGATTAATAGTCAATGATGTGAACTATTAACAAGTGTGAGAGAAACCACCAATAATGAAAATGGCTCTCAAAGTACTCAGTACAATCTATGAAATGTGAATTTGTGATATGAAGTCAAACATTTCAAAGAATATTTCGATTGAAGGTCAATGATGCAAATGATGCAACCTGTCGTTGAAGGCAAGAAACCTACCATTAGGGCATGCAGATCCCAAGGTACTGATAGGATCCTAGATCAACTTTCTAGATAATGAGCTGTCGTCGATAGAAAGTGACCCGTCGTAGGAAAGCCCACGACATTAAACCATTAGATCAAGTTTTGAAGAAATATTTTTCAAGGAATGACTCAGGTGTTGGTTCCCAAATCCACTTTAGGCTAAAATAAAGCGGAAGAAGGACAACACCAAACCACGCTCAGCCTCGTAGCTAGCCCTACGAGGACAGGAGAGGGCTCTCTCCGGGTCAATCTCAATGAAAATATTCAAAAGGGCTTGATATGACTAAAACAACAACTGATCTTAGGCTAGATAAACAAATAGGAGGGTTTGATTTTGATTTTTAGGGGTTTTTGTTGGAAAAAGGGAAAAAACAATTTTAGGCTTGGGGATGAGGCCAAATTCTTGCAGAGTTCAAGTTGGGGCGAGGTAGGCAGCGACTTTGATGTCTGAGACCAAATGAATGGATTGAAAAGACTGCTGAGGAGCTGAAGAGGGCAAGAGAGTGCAAGGATCCTCTTCAAACTGACGAAAAACATATAAAACTAAACAAAAGTCTAAGGCAAAGCACCAGCAAATCAATGAATTCTACCTCAGTTACTCATTTGTTTAATTCATAAGCAAAGAGAAGAGAAATGGCATACATATAAAATTAATGAAACTTACAATAACATGAGAAGAACATCATCAAAACTCAGAAGCCACGAGGATCCCAACAAGTGCTGCAAAACTCTGGTCTTTCCTTTGCCAAAAACTGAAATGAATGTACAATGAGGTGCCAAACTTTTCCCAAGTATCCAACCCTGAAAATGTCTCAGAAAATACAATATATAGACCATCCTAACCCCTTCCCATGCCTCTAGGGTTCGAGCTCATCCTTCTAGGAGCTGTTTCAACCAATTCTAAACATGGAGCTAAAATCTAGGCAGCCAAACAACTTGCCTCTATATGCTAGGAAACTGATCCATTCACTTAATTTTCACTTTTTAGTGAATGAATCCTCTAGAACAAGTAAAAACATGCAAAATTTACATCATGGTTACCAAATTACATCAATATAGATCAATCATCACATGAAAAAGTAAAACTAGTCAAAACTGGGTGAATTTTTGAGCTGAAAAGTGAAATTTGGGCAAAATTCCTGTATGCGCCGCGCCCAATTTCTCTATGCGTCGCGCCACTTTGGACCTGTTTTTGAGGTACTTTCCGAAGTCCAAATTGAGCTCATGATAGCTCGTTGGAAAGCCTTGGATGTCTGATATCCAAAACTAGTGGAATATTTCAATTTGGATGTCATTTTCCCCTCCAAAACTGCAATCTCCCAAGACTGGTTTCTGCTGGTGCAAAAAGTGGCAAAAAGGCCATTTTTGGAGTGTTTTTGGCCCTTTAGGTAGCACAGAATTTGATGAAATGCTTCAGCCATTCCTGAAAATACATAATATATCATAAAAAACCCAAAAATGCAAATTTTTCCTCCAGAATATGTGCCAATCATAAGCGCGCGTCGGGTGGCGCGACGCGTCGGGCGGAAAAACCTGTTTTGCAACCAAAATTTTCAAAATGACAAAATCTTCTCCAAATTTGCTGAAATTTGGAGTGAAGGTCTCCCATCATGTCTCATGTTCAGCCAAGGAAGCATCGGCCAAGATTTGGAGTGGATCCGGCCTTTTCTGCCGTTTCAGTGCTTTTCTCAACCTTACCTTCAGGATCTTCATTTTCGCTCTGCAAACGTGTGTGCGGGCCCAATAGTGGTTTTTCATATGTCTGAGCATGTCTTTGTCCCTATTTTCCTTGGCCAAGATCTTATCTAGGTGAATGTTGACATGCGTAAGGCAAGTCTCTCACTCAAATGGTGTCATGTCACCTGGTCTCTTTCGGGCCAATTCCCGACCTTCACGGATTTGCCGCAACTCTATGAGTGTCTACTGATCCTCCAGTTTTTTATTCCGCTGCTCCAAGTAATCTATAACCCACTGAGCTCTCTGCAACTTCACGATCAAAGTGTTAATCTTAGCTTTCTGCTCCTGGATTATCTCTTTCAGCTTTGAGCTGGGAGAGCTCGAATCAACATCGATGAGTATAAAATCAATGTCTTGGCCTCCTGAAGGGCCCTCATCGTGCATAGGCTTCTTGCCTCTGTCCTGAACCTGTACCTGTGCTAATGTCGAAGGAGATACCCCTTCCATGCCATGTGGAGATAGTACTCGCGCTGCTGATGAAGATAACGAGACCCCTTCCACCCCTGGTGGAGATAGTACTCGTCGTGCTGCTGCAAATAAGGCTCTGTGGCCTCTTTGATATGTCACACACACTGGAGCACTGATAGGCTCAGTCTCAGGAACCTCAAACTGATGTGAAGGCTCTGCCTCATCATGAACAATCTCGGGAGGAGGTTGAGGGGCTGCAAAGAAGTCACGGGAAATGAACTCATCCCATGTGATGCCCTGCAATCCAAGCTGATGTACTACAATGAATTAATGAGCGCATAATGATTAATGTTGTTATGCTGCTACTCTGAAGTATTCTTCTGCACAAGGGTAGTCATCCACTCTATGTTTCGGCACATGAAGTATGGAATATTCATCAGTCACACCCTCGTGAAATGCATCAAGAGTCTGACATGGTATGCATAAAGGCGTGAGAATCTACCCTCACAGCTGAAGTATCCAATGATGAGTTTCATTAATGGCGCATAGGACTCCTTTAGAAATCGGAACGGGAAAACCTTGCTCAACTGCCTCAAATATCCAAGCATGATGTAAGGTTCATAATATGCTCTATCTAGCTGCTGTCTCTTATTCCACTCCTCACCAATGTTCGGTATCCTAGTCGCCTCAGAAATGGTCTCTGGTGTCAAAGTGAAGTTCACTCCAGCAAGGTTTACATGATCATCACGCAAATGTAGGACAAACAAGCGAACCAACTACAGATGGTGCGGAATCTAAGATATCATCTCACAATACCGAAAACATGAATGTTGCTGAAAGCATTTCATTGCAAGCGGGTAGGCCTATAATTGAGCCAAAGAAGTGGGCTCCTCCCTGACGTGTCTTCCACTCTTATGAGACCTCCTTGGTACATTTAGCTCTGCGGTTGAATCACCGTCCTGCTCATATGATGAATTTGTCTCCGACATGATGCTGAAAACAAGGTGTTTAACAAGTATGTGCTGATATATGTATGGTGAAAACAAGAGTTTGTTTTTCAAGACCAAGTGTGCCACATATGAGATGATAGGCTGCAAGGAAGTATCACCATGAATGCAATAGACTGTCAGGTGATTCAGAGTGGAAGGATAGTCACTCACTGTTTGGGGAATTTCGGGATTAAGAACCTTTACAAGTGATATGGGAATAGGTGATAGTGATGGGGGGTAGTTTTAGGAACAAGAGTCAATGAAATGGCAACATATAAGTGAAATCAAGGATATGGAGGTAGTCCTTGAATATGGAAATTAGAATTTTGTCAATGGAGGGAAGTGAGGGTAAGTGATAGGATTTGAGGGTTTAACACATGGGCATAAAAGGGAATAAGGGATACGGGACAGCGGGAATAGGAGAGGGATTGTGGTGTAATAATGTGATAGTAATGAGAGCACAAATGAAAGTGGAATGATAGTTTAAACACCTAACAACATCCAACATCTCTTTTCAAAACCCTATGGAGCAGATTGCAATATGGGTATAGGGTTTATTCTTTCACTAATTAAACTCTTTGAATACCTCCTTCAAATAACACACAACAAGAATTAAACTCTAATAGCAAGCGCACACAACTTACTTGGAGGAAAATGAACTGAATTTATTTGAGTTTTGATGAATCGATGACGAGTTTCGGCCTTTGGGCTCTGTGCGCTGCGCACAAACCTAGTGCGCCGCAGCCTATCCCAATGCGCTGCGCTTAAATTATACACAGTCAGCCTTTCTCAAAACAGAGTTTGGTCTCTCAACTTCCAAATTCGACTTCTCCCTTAGATTTTCTCAATAACTCTTGTTGAAAATGCACGAATGGCTTTGAGAAATATCTCATATAGACATGGTTTTAATTTTTCCTTCTTCAAAACCCATTTTTTAATGTTTTTTGACTTTGGCATTTTTTCATTTAATACAACTTTATCTTTTGTTTCCTCACTGACTTTCCGAGCTTTGAATGATGAAATTGGTTGATTTTTTACAGGGATGTTGACATTGAACCTTGGCAAAGGAAAACCAGAGTCTTCTTTGAAGTCTTCATGGCGGGAAAAATACATATTTATTACAAAAACAATTTTGACAATTTCTTCTTCAAAACAGAGTTTTGAAGAAGAAATGTCTTCGAGCATATTTGATGATGAAAATATTGAACTGAAACCTTATTGAAAACCTCCTCATGGCCTGCGGGCATTGTTTATCATTTCGAAATACCAAACCCTAGACCTAGAAACTAAAATGACTCTTTTTGACCAAAACATCTTGTATGACTGTAAATGACATGAATTGAACTTTGATGAATTTTGGGAAATTTTAACTAACCCAGCAGGTACAAGAATGAGGGAAAATGAGAGAAAAAATCCCTTCCGTCAGACAATGGCATGCCCCTAACGGAATGCAGATGAATGAGAAGAATGAGACACCTAAACAATGAAATGCAATAAGAGAAATGATCTCTGACGGAGGGATGTAAAGACCGACTCTAACATTGGCTCCAATGGGGATGGTAGCTCCTTGGAGGTGCCAAGAACGACAGATATTTGGGAGAGCAGACCAGTGCCTTCGTCCATTGGGCCATGGAATCCATTATTTTGACAAAACCACTCAAGACCTTTGACTAAATTTATTTGACTGAAACCTTGACTCAAACTAACTCAACTTTTAAAACAGAAATGACTGAACCAAACTGACTAAACAGACTCAAACGAAAACTGAAATCCTTCTTCAGAATTATAGCCTTCACTTCGGGCCCCAGACTGAAGAAAAGACTACAGTGCACACTTACAATGAAATTGAAATACATGATATGTACAATGACAATGTGATCAGCAGAAAACATCTTAGAAATGGTACCGCTTGAGACGCCGACCATTGATCGGCCCTCCTGGATAGTCTTCACCATTCATCTCCTTCAAAAGAAAGGCATTTTGACCTCGATATGCTGCAATCTTGAATGGACCTTTCTAGAGGTTTTCAAACTTACCGTGTTTACCTTTGTCCTCATTCCTAGCGTCCCACTTTAGTACCACTTCCTCTAACTAGAATTTATCCGCCTTCGCTTTCCTGTCATAGATCTTTTTTAGTCTCTCCTGCAACTTGAATGTGTTCTGGAAGACCTCTTCTCTCGTTTGCTACAAATGAATCATCTGATTTATCCTTCTCTTCATATGGCTTTCTTCACTACCAGCTTCTTGAAGAAGCTTGACCACCGGAACAACAAGTGAGGTAGGAAAAATTGTATCCACTCCATAAACTAACTCGAAGGGGGACATACCAATAGACTTCTTTTGACTTACCCGATCAGCCCATAGCACATTTACCTGCTTCTTATGCCAACTCTTCTTAGTTATGTCCAACAAATTTTTAATGATATTGACTAGAGACTTATTGGAAGATTCCGCCAAACCATTGCCTTGCGGATGATAGGCGGTTGAATGTCCCAAAATAATTTTATACTTAGCACAAAACTCAATCATCTTTCTTGATTTAAAAGCCGCTGCATTATCAGTGATCAATTTACTCGGGCAACCAAAACGAGACAAAATGTTGTTCTCAAGGAAAGAAATAATTACCGAATCGGTGGCTTGCCTTGTAGGAACTGCTTCGATCCATTTCGTAAAGTAATCGGTGGCTGTTAGAATCAATCTATGCTGTCCTGAAGAAGGAGGATGGATTTCCCCAATGAAATCCAAACCCCACTGCTGAAAAGGGGCGCTCACCTCAATAGGCTTGAGTGGAAATGGCTGTAATTTCTATCTTCCTTCGAAAATTTGGCACTCATGGCAGCCTTTGACTGTTTTATAGACATCAACAAACAATGTCGGCCAATAGTACCCTGCTCTCAAAATATTATTGGCAGTTGTTTTCCAAAAATGATGACCCCTGCAGTCTCCTTTGTGAAAATATTCCATTACCTTCTTCGCTTCTTCCTCCACCAAACAATTCAACAAAACACCACCCGGATCTTTCCAATAAAGTACAGAATTCAAAATACAAAATTTTGCAGCCTTGAGTTTCAATGTTCTACCTTTGTTTCTAGTCATGCCAGGCGGTGATGACAAATTTTGAAGAACATAGACGATATTTGAATACCATGGGGAATCAACAAAAATTTCCGATACCTGAAGTGGCGAATTCTCCTCATCCTCATCAGACATAGCAACAATCAGATTTATGTCTAATGCGTGCAAATTCGATTCAGCCATAAGCTTCGCCAGCCCTTGTCCCTTGATAAGCTTCGTGGGCCTTATTTCCACATCATATTCCAGCAAAGCTGCGATCCACTTACCTCGTCTTCCTTCCGGATCAGTCTATACTAAAACATCTTTCACGACAGCGTTAGGAACATAAGCTAAAATATGGGAATACAAAATGTATACCCGGAAATCCTTTAATGCCTTTACCAGTGCCAAAGCTTGCTTCTCAATGATGTTGTATTTCAAGGCTGCATCTCTAATAGTTCGACTGAAAAATGCTATGGGCTTCTCATGCCATCTCTTTTCTGCATTAACACAGCTGCCATGGTGTGTTCTGAAGCAAAGGAAAAATAAATAAATTCTTGGGTGTAATCCGGGCTGATTAAAACCGGAGCTGAAGATAATGCCAACTTCACCAAATTAAAGGACTTTACCGCATCTTCAGTCCACTTCACTTGGATGTCCTTTTTCAACATATTTGTTATTTCTCTTAAATGTTTAGCAAGGTTTGGGACAAAACGACGCAGAAAGTTCATCTTACCATTAAAAGACTGAATCTCCTTCTTATTCCTGGGAGGTTCAATTTGCTGGATTGCTTCAACATGTGCTGGATCAATACGAATGCCATCTTTGGAAATAATGTGACCAAGTAATTTACCTTCATCCATGGCGAACAAGCTCTTTTTAGGATTAAGAAAGACACCATATTTTCTGCACTTCTGAATTTTTTTTTTCAAGTGATACATATGCTCTTCATCTGAATTGGAAAAAACCATCAAATCATCAAGATATATAACAAGGACAACATCTTTTTCATTTGCAAAAGCCATGTCCATCGCCCGCTGGAAAGTCGCACCAGCATTCTTCAAACCGAATGGCATCTTGGCATAGTGGAATGTCCCCCACGGAGTTGTGAATGTTGTTTTGTCGCGGTCGTCCTCATGAACCAAAATTTGGCTATATCCATAATAACCGTCGAGTAGTGACATATGAGATGCACCCACTACTCACTGCAATATATAATCCATCTTAGGCAATGGATAATTGTCCTTCAATGACACCTTGTTCAAATTTCTGAAATCAATACACGACCGAATCTCACCTGTCTTTTTCCGCATTGGCACTAAATTGAAAATCCAATCAGAAAATCTGATGGGAAAAATGATTCCTGCTTTGTACAACCTGTTTACCTCCTTCTCAATCGATGGCAACAACTTAGGATTGATTCTTCTTAGCTTTTGTCTGAAAGGCTTCTGATTAGGCTTGATAAGGATAGTGTGCTGAATTATATTGGTGTCATACGTCTTTAAATCTGAGTAATCCCAAGCTAAAGAATAAACAAATGAAGACAAAAAACTCACATATTTGGCTATTACCTCCGGTGGAAATGATTTTGATAACTTCACCATCTTGGGGTCTTCAGCTGTCCCAATATTTACATCTTCCACTCCTTTTTCCGTCGGTCGTAAAGTTGGCTTCTTGGCCACATCATCCTGATCGAAGAGTTCTTCTAAAGGTATCAAACCTTTAGGAATAATGTTCTCTTTCAGCTGCAACACTTCCATTTGATTTACTTGAATATCATCACCATTATCATATTCTACATCGATTGAGGTATCTTTGAACTTACCTTTACTTTGCAGAAAATCATTAATCTCATCATCATCTTGGAAAACTTGCCAACATCTCTGATTATCCGAGACGATAGGACGGTGCTTCACATGGATTTAGAACTTATTACTTGAATTCATTTGGATCTTCAAGTTACTTGCTGCCTTAGCAAGTGCATCTGCAATTCCATTTTGAATGCAAGGAATACAAGTCAAGGTATAATTTGAAAACTGTTTCAAAATATCAAGTATAGCATTCCGGTAAGCTCGCATCCGGGGATGTTTTGTTTGATATTCACCCTTTACCTGCTTAATCACCAATTCAGATATTCTCTTAGTATTCAACTTTCTAAGAATCTTTAGGCTAGCAATCAGAGCTTCATACTCAGCCTCATTGTTTGAACAATCAAATGCTAACTTGTAAGAACATACCCATACATTGCTCGGTACCTTATTTGGAGCGGAAAAAGGATTGTGTACCCAAATACCAATCCCAGCACCATCATTCCCGACTGCACCATCAAAATCCATGGTCCATAAACCCTCTTCATCATCCTCTAAGTGCTGAAATTGTGCTAGCTCTGTTTTTTCTGCTTGCTGTCCACTATCTTTAGCTGATTGCTCCACTGTGCTTTCCGGCTTTTGCCTTTCTTTTTGCAAAACTTCTCTGAAATTCTTGGTAATCTCTGGAATATCTTCTGCTTGAACTAACTGAATATCTACATCATTGAAACTATCGGCAAACAAAACAAAAGACTCTAAATCTGTATGTACATAATTAATCGGATGATTGACCGGTTTCTCCTTGGTCGTAATCATATACTTCATTTTTTGTTCCCGGTACAATTTTATCATTTGGCCAAACACGAGAATCATCGCATAGGAGAAATATAACTATAATGTCCCTTTCAATTTTTCTCCCCAAGATCTGGAAAGTAGCATACCAAATCTTGGAGGAATGTCTGCTACAACAACGTCCATCAAAACATTCTTTGTAGGAATCTGATCCAAACTTACAACCAAGTCTTTAATGAGCCCAATACATCTCACTCTGATAGAATCAAATGAATAAAGATCGTGGTACTTCCTGGTAATGTCTAAACCCAACTTCTCCATGATTGCTTTCGGCATAAGATTATGGGAAGCACCGGAATCGAACATGGCATTATGCAATACAAACTCATGCAATCGAAGACTAATATACAAAGGAGGCACTTCGCTGTCCGAAGACTCACCATCTAAAGCTAGTCCAAATATCAGTTCCGGTTGATCATCTTCAATATTCACCATATCAGACATGGGATTGAAATTCAAAATTTTGGATACTTGACCCTTATAACTGTTGTTCCTCATTAGTTCGGTCAAGGGAATGGATACCTTCAATTTAGAAATTTCATTCTCCAAACTAAAGGCTGAAGTATTTTCGATCTCTTTGGCTAGAACATCTTTCTTTTCAGCCTTCTCCTTCGATGTAACTGGCTGATTTGATTTTTCTGCTGATGATGACTTGGTGGCAGCGGGATCAACTATCTCTTTTTCTTTCTTTTGTGCAACAGGTGAATCGTTTTTGGGTGCTGAAACTTCCTTTCTCTTCTGAATTGGATTGATTGGTACATCTCTGTTTCTGAGAGAATATTGCTTCTGCTGAGCTGACAATGCATTCATATAACCTCTCTGATACTCGTCCGACTCTTCTTCAAGAGCAGCATCATTAGCCAAGATAAAATCCTCATCTTTTTGTACCGCTGAAATTTCTACATACTCATCATCTTCGGTGATATAAATGGGAAAATCATCAGGAGTAAAGAAATGATTTTCCTCCCCTACTAAATCATCTTCATCATCTGAATCCTGACCAACAAAATTCTGCTGAAGAGGTGTCTTTACTTGCTGCTGGACTGCTGGTTCCTATGCTCGCTGTTCTCGTTGTTTGATCCTGAATTGTGGCTGCTGCTGACCACGGAAATTGGGATTTCAAATTTGTGGTTCGGGCTTATCAAGAGTGAATCTCTCGAACATTTTCTCCACCTTGCGAAGTATCTGATCTGTAGATGTAGAAGCTTCTTATTTTATCACAACTTTCTTCTCTACTTTCAATCTAGCTCTCTTGTCATTCAAATTCGCCTCAACACTCACGGAAATCTTCTGCATGTCCTCTAAAGTAGGTGGATCTCAATCTCGTAATGAATACGCCATCTTTGGATCAAAACCATTCGGGAATTTTAACAAAGCTGATTTCTTAGAAGGCCTCAAGTCATTAGGAATTGCATTATAAACCGCATTAAATCTGATAATATAGTCTTGGACGGACTCACTAGGATTGCGCTTGATCTTGGTATACTCAGAAGTGATTTGAAGCGGATCTTTTTTCATTTCCCACTGATCTAGAAATTGTCTCTGAAGCTCTTCTAATGTATTAATACTTCTGGGTTGCAAAGCTCGGAACCACTTGCATACCTCGCCTCCAAAAGTTTGCACAAACAATCTCATGGAGACATTCTCTTCATCAATTTCATGGAGATCCAAAAAGTCTGTCATTCTGTCAATATGCTGCTGAGCGGACACACTTTGAGGAGTACCATCAAACAAAGGAATTTTACTCTGATAATCAGCGGGCATGGGATCCAAGTTTGCTGGAAAAACAAGAGGTGCGAATCTAGCAGCCATTGCTCTTGGTGGATTTATGATCTGTCTTGGAGAAATGGGTGGAGTAGGAGTAGTAGGTGTACGAGGTGTATGTGGTGGAGATGGAGGAGGAACTACTGCTGATTGCTGATCAGAAATGGATGGTTGTACAGGAATGGTAGGAATGAAAGAAGGTTCAAAGCGAACTTGTGAATCAGATGTAACCACTGATGGACCAAGAGTTTCAGATGCAGACTCTATGAATTTAGGGATATTCGTTGCCACAATAGAGTTCTGAAGATTCAAAATGTAATTATCAATGGATCTATTAGCCTTTTCAACCTCAAGATACTTGATGAACTCAGGATTTATGACGGTAGAACTAGTAGCACTTTTAGATTTAGTTTCAAACAACGACAACTTGAACTGATCATCAAACTCAATATCTTCAATGAATTTAAATACAGTAGGGTATGAATGAGATTTGAAAAAAGGGATCACGGGACTTTCTCGACGGAGGATTCTTGAAATCATATTGGGATTCTCATACACTAGAGGTGGATCAGGATTGGGATTTGATCTAGTATGTCTTCTGGAAGCCAATGTGTTGATCTATTCAAAAATCAAAGGACAAAACCGATCTATTCAGCCTATCAAATTCTAGACTCAATCACCCAAAATTCCAGAACGATGTAATATACTGGGGTAATTCACAAGTCAAATGTCACGTTCACAAGCTAAACCGGAGATCGACTGAAGCAACGTTTATCTACTTCCGCCAATGCAAGGCAAAAGCATTTCGAAAGCTACCTGGCGTGACTTCAGACTCCGTCTGTAACTTATGAAACAAATAACATCAACAAGAAAACCATTTTCTTCCCCAGTATGGTCGCCACTAGGTTAGTTCCCAAATCCACCTTAGGTTGAAATAAAGCGGAAGAAGGACAACACCAAACCACGCTCAGCCTCGTAGCTAGCCCTACGAGGAAAGGAGAGGGCTCTCTCCAGGTCAATCTCAATGAAAATATTCAAAAGGGATTGAGATGACTAAAACAACAACTGATCTTAGGCTAGATAAACAAATAGGAGGGTTTGATTTTTATTTTTAGGGGTTTTTGTTGGAAAAAGGGAAAAAACAATTTTGGGCTTGGGGATGAGGCCAAATTCTTGCAGAGTTCACGTTGGGGCGAGGTAGGCAGTGGATTTGATGTCTGAGATCAAATGAATGGATTGAAAAGACTTCTGAGGAGCTGAAGAGGGCAAGAGAGTGCAAGGATCCTCTTCAAACTGACGAAAAACGTATAAAACTAAACAAAAGTCTAAGGCAGAGCACCAGCAAATCAATGAATTCTACCTCAGTTACTCATTTGTTTAATTCAGAAGCAAAGAGAAGAGAAATGGCATACATATAACATTAATGAAACTTACAATAACATGAGAATAACATCATCAAAACTCAGAAGCCACAAGGATCCCAACAAGTGCTGCAAAACTCTGGTCTTTCCTTTGCCAAAAACTAAAATGAATGTACAATGAGGTGCCAAACTTTTCCCAAGTATCCAACCCTGAAAATGTCTCAGAAAATACAATATATAGACCATCCTAACCCCTTCACATGCCTCTAGGGGTCGAGCTCATCCTTCTAGGAGCTGTTTCAACCAATTCTAAACATGGAGCTAAAATCTAGGCAGCCAAACAACTTGCCTCTATATGCTAGGAAACTGATCCATTCACTTAATTTTCACTTTTTAGTGAATGAATCCTCTAGAACAAGTAAAAACATGCCAAATTTACATCATGTTTACCAAATTACATCAATATAGATCAATCATCACATGAAAAATTAAAACTAGTCAAAACTAGGCGAATTTCTGAGCTGAAAAGTGAAATTTGGGCAAAATTCCTCTATGCGCCGCGCAATTTCTCTATGCATCACGCCACTTTGGACCTATTTTTGAGGTACTTTCTGAAGTCCAAATTGAGCTCATAATATCTCTTTGGAAAGACCTGGATGTCTGCTATCCAACCCAAGTGGAATATTTCAATTTGGATGTCATTTGCCCCTCCAAAACGACAATCTCCCAAGACTGGTTCCTGCTGGTGCAAAAAGTGGCAGAAAGGCCATTTTTGGAGTGTTTTTGGCCCTTTAGGCAGCCCAGAATTTGATGAAATGCTTCGGCCATTCCTGAACATACATAATATATCATAAAAAACCCAAAAATGAAAAATTTTCCTCCAGAAGATGTGCCAATCATAAGCGCGTGTCGGGTGGCGCGACGCGTCGGGCGGAAAAACCTGTTTTGCAACCAAAATTTTCAAAATGACAAAATATTCTCCAAATTTGCTGAAATTTGGAGTGAAGGTATCCCATCATGTCTCATGTTCAGCCAAGGAATCATCGGCCAAGATTCAAAGTGGATCCGGCCTTTTCCGACGTTTCAGTGCTTTTCTCAACCTTGCCTTCAGGATCTTCAGTTTCACTCTGCAAACGTGTGTACGGGCCTAATAGTGGTTTTTAATATTTATGAGCATGTCTTTGTCCCTATTGGCCTTCACCAAGAGCTTCTCCAGATGAATTTTGATGTGCGTAAGGAAAGTCTCTCACTCAAATGGTGTCATGTCACCTGGTCTCTTTCGGGCCAATTCCCGATCTTCACGGATTTGCCGCAACTCTATGAGTGTCTGCTAATCCTCCAGTTGTTTATTCCGCTGATCCAAGTAATATATAACCCACTGAGCTCTCTGAAACTTCACGATCAAAGTGTCAATCTCAGCTTTCTGCTCCTGGATTATCTCTTTCAGCTTTGAGCTGGGAGAGCTCGAATCAACATCGATGAGTATAAAATCAGTGTCTTGGCCTCCTGAAGGGCCCTCATAGTGCATAGGCTTCTTGCCTCTATCCTGAACCTATACCTGTGCTGATGTCGAAGGAGAGACCCCTTCCACGCCATGTGGAGATAGTAGTCGCGCTGCTGATGAAGATAACGAGACCCCTTCCACCCCTGGTGGAGATAGTACTCGTCGTGCTGCTGCAAATAAGGCTCTGTGGCCTCTCTGATATGTCACACACACTGGAGCACTGATAGGCTCAGTCTCAGGAACCTCAAACTGATGTGAAGGCTATGCCTCATCATGAACAATCTCGGGAGGAGGCTGAGGGGCTACAAAGAAGTCACGGGAAATGAACTCATCCCATGTGATACCCTGTAATCCAAGCTGATGTACTACAATGATTTTAATGAGTGCATAATGATAAATGTTGTTATGCTGCTGCTCCGGAGTCTTCTTCTACACAAGGGTAGTCATCCGCTCTATGTTTCGGCACATGAAGTATGGAATATTCATCAGTCGCACCCTTGTGAAATGCATCAAGAGTCTGACATGGTATGCATAAAGGCGCGAGAATCTACCCTCACAGCTGAAGTATCTAATGATGAGTTTCATTAATGGCGCATAAGACTCCTTTAGAAATCGGAACAGGAAAACCCTGCTCAACTGCCTCAAATATCCAGGCTTGATGTAAGGTTCATAATATGCTCTATCCAACTGCTGTCTCTTATTCCACTCCTCACCAATGTTCGGTATCCCAGTCGCCTCAGAAAAGGTCTCTGGTGTCAAAGTGAAGTTCACTCCAGCAAGGTTTACATGACCATCACGCAAATGTAGGACAAATAAGCGAACCAACTCCGGATGGTGCTGAATCTGAGATATCATCTCACAATACCGAAAACATGAATGTTGCTGAAAGCATGTCATTGCAAGCGGGCAAGCCTGTAATTGAGCCAAAGAAGTGGGCTCCTCCCTGACGTGTCTGCCACTCTTATGAGACCTCCTTGGTACATTTAGCTCTGTGGTTGAATCACTGTCCTGCTCATATCCCTGCTCATATGATGAATTTTTCTCTGACATGATGCTGAAAACAAGGTGTTTAACAAGTATGTGCTGATATATGTATGGTGAAAACAAGAGTTTGTTTTTCAAGACCAAGTGTGCCACATATGAGATGATAGGCTGCAAGGAAGTATCACCATGAATGCAATAGACTGTCAAGTGATTCAGAGTGGAAGGACAGTCACTCACTGTTTGGGGAATTTCAGGATTAAGAACCTTTACAAGTGATATGGGAATAGGTGATAGTGATGGGGGGTAGTTTTAGGAACAAGAGTCAATGAAATGGCAACATATAAGTGAAATCAAGGATATGGAGGCAGTCCTTGAATATGGAAATTAGGATTTTGTCAATGGAGGGAAGTGAGGGTAAGTGATAGGATTTGAGGGTTTAACACATGGGCATAAAAGGGAATAAGGGATACGGGACAGCGGGAATAGGAGAGGGACTGTGGTGTAATAATGTGACAGTAATGAGAGCACAAATGAAAGTGGAATGATAGTTTAAACACCAAACAACATCCAACATCTCTTTTCAAAACCCTATGGAGCATATTGCAATATGGGTATAGGGTTTATTCTTGCACCAATTAAACTCTTTGAATACCTCCTTCAAATAACACCCAACAGGAATTAAACTCTAATAGCAAGAGCACACAACTTACTTGAAGGAAAATGAACTGAATTGATTTGAGTTTTGATGAATCGATGACGAGTTTCGGCCTTTGGGCTCTGTGCGTTGCGCAAAAACCCAGTGCGCCACGTTCAATGGGTGCGCCGCAGCCTATCCCAATGCGCCGCGCTTAAATTATACACAGTCAGCCTTTCTCAAAACAGAGTTTGGTCTCTCAACTTCCAACTTCGACTTCTCCCTTAGATTTTCTCAATAACTCTTGTTGAAAATGCATGAATGGCTTTGAGAAATATCTCATATAGACATGGTTTTAATTTTTCCTTCTTCAAAACCCATTTTGTAATGTTTTTTGACTTTGGCATTTTTTCATTTAGTACAACTTTGTCTTTTGTTTCCTCATTGACTTTCCGATCTTTGAATGATGAAATTGGTTGATTTTTTATAGGGATGTTGACATTGAACCTTGGAAAAGGAAAACCAGAGTCTGCTTTGAAGTCTTCATGGTGGGAAAAATACATATTTATTACAAAAACAATTTTGACAATTTCTTCTTCAAAACAGAGTTTTGAAGAAGAAACGTGTTCGAGCATATTTGATGATGAAAATATTGAACTGAAACCTTATTGAAAACCTCCTCATGGCCTACGGGCATTGTTTATCATTTCGAAAGACCAAACCCTAGACCTAGAAACTAAAATGACTCTTTTTGACCAAAACAGATTGTATGACTGTAAATGACATGAACTGAACTTTGATGAATTTTGGGAAATTTTGACTAACCCAGCAGGTACAAGCATGAGGGAAAATGAGAGAACAAAGCCCTTCCGTCAGACAATGGCATGCCCATAACGGAATGCAGATGAATGAGAAGAATGAGACACCTAAACAATGAAATGCAATAAGAGAAATGATCTCTAATGGAGGGATGTAAATACCGACTCTAACATCAGGGATGGTCAACGCGAATGGAGATAAATGTTTGCAATGAATGGTTTTTTTTAACTGATCTCTTGAACACATAATCACACTGCAGATGGTTTGGTGACGATTGACCTAAAGCTAATACCCAGAAACTGGCTGAAGACTTTCAATGTGGTTTGATTAACCGTTGGCCAAAGGATTTTCCCAACCTAGACATGAATGTGACAAAAGTGTCGTGTTCAAGAGTGGTATACAACTTTTTAAAACGAAGTGTGACAAGTGGATTCATTTTCTCTCTTTCCCCCCACCATTTTTGGCAAGTACCTCTTTATTTTTGACAAGCTTGAGGAGGATAACATTTTCTTGTAATGTAAGCTCATCCTTCGGATGAGTCCAACTTAGTATTAAAATCAAACCCTAAGAAGGAGTGTTTCGTTCCTGTTTTTAATTGACAGGTCCTTTACTGTTAAGTTTTAACAAGTCTAGTATAGGTGAAACTCGATATTTTTCAGTTTTAGGGAGTCAGAAGAAAAACTTAACAAAACTCCGTGGGTGTACTTTTTCATAAATTTAGTCTCTCAAGCCCGAAAAAGGATAAAATAATGCAAGAGAGAACTCTATTGACGATGATTAGTCAACATATACCTTTTTCGTAAATAGTCTATTTCAGTCCGGAAAAGGGTAAACTTATACTGAAGGGATGACTGTTCATTTCCTTTAACGAGTTCAAATATTCAAGTACTCGACAATATTTTCATGTTTATAGGGTCTGAAAAGGGCTTAAAAGAGAACTCTAGGATTTCACTTTTTCGTAATTTTAAAGAGTCCGAAAAAAAGTGATAAAAGTGTACTCATTTGGCCGACTTTCAATTTAATTTACGAGCAGGAAAAGACAGAAATAACTTAGCATTTTCATGTGTTTTATGAGAATGAAAGATAGGAAAATAATCTTAGGATTTTCATGAGTTTAATGAGTCTTGAAAATAATAACCGAAATGGACTCGAGATAGGTTTCATTTTTATACAAGCTTAAAACATAGAAATTTTTCCTTGAGACGGGTTTCATTTTTACACAAGCTTGAAACGTAGGGAAACTATGCTTGAAAGTGGTTTAATTTTTACACAAGCTTGATACAGAGAAAAATGTGCTTGAAAGTGGTTTTTTCAATGCCCCCAAGTGTAACTTTCTAGAGTGCATACCCCCCAAGCTTCATTTCATTCAACTAAGTAGACTATTGGTTACTAATATCTGGATGGAATGAAGGGTCATTTACGAGATCATATGAAAGACTCGACTTAATCAGGAGAAGATTTGTTTCATTTTTTAACAAGCTTGACACAGGAAAAGAACTATGCTCATAGAACTTTGTTTCATTTTTTAACGAGCTTGACACAAGAAAAGGAACTATGCTGAAAGACATGTTTCATTTTTTAAGGAGGTTGACACAGTAAAAGGAACTATCCTCATGGGATCTGTTTCATTTTTTAACGAGGTTGGCACAGGAAAAGAACCATCCTCACAATAATCTATTTCATTTTTCAGCGAGGTTGACACAGGAAAAGAACTATCCTCATAGGGACCTATTTCATTTTTTAATGAGGTTGACATAGGAAAAGAACCATCCTCATGGAATCCGTTTCATATTTTAACGAGGTTGACACAGGAAAATAAAATATCCTCATTTCCTGATTCATTTTTTAATGAGGTTGACATAGTAAAAGGAACTCACCTCATAACCCACTGATTCATTTTTTAACGAGGTTGACACAGTAAAAGGAACTTTCCTCTTGGGGACTTGTTTCATTTTTTAACGAGGTTGACATAGGAAAAGAACCATCCTCAAAGGGACCTGTTTCATTTTTTAACGAGGTTGACACTGTTGGGAAAAATAATGAGAGGGGGGGGGGGGGGTGAATCAGTATTTACTGCATATTATAAACTTTCACTTTTTCATTCCTTTAAAACCCATACGCTACTTTGCTGAAGCCAACTAGCGTATACACGCGGATATCCTTCATAAAACTCGCGTATACACAGAGATCTAATTATGCCATTAGTTATTTACTTATATCATTCCATCATTCATTCATTAGATGTTCTATAAACAGTAAACATGTGCAGTAAGAACAGAATAAACCATCACACAAAGCATCACACATGAACACCAGGATTTTTAGGTGGAAACCCAAGTCGGGAGAAAACCACCGTTGCAGTTGCTCAGCCTTCAATATTTTATTATAGAGAAAACATCTTACAACATATGTGCTGGCGCAGACTTGACCAACACGCAGGCACCCACCTGCGCTCATTTACCAGCCTCTCCTGGAAGGGAGCTCCAACCCCCTGACTCGTTTACCAGCCTCTCCTGGAAGGGAGCTACGACCCCCCGATCTCGTTTACCAACCTCACCTGGAAGGGAGCTACGACCCCCTGACTGAAGGCTACAACCCTCAACACCTCTATGGACCACGTTTCATCAATTTTCACACTGGATCCAAAGCTTCCTTTAGGACACCACTTGCAGGCCACATTTCATCATATTTTCAGACTGGACCCTTTCCATACTTTTAAGCACAAACATACATCACCAATAGATACTTATCAACACAGATCAGATAGCAGAAACACAACAGAACAGATCAGATATTTCATACCCTTTGCTTCAGCAAACCCTAGTTTGCATACGCGCTTTCCTTTCACTGATGTCGCGTATATACGCGCTTCCGTCCACACAAACCAGCGTATACCTCTGTATATATTTCATTGTGCATACGCACTTTCTTTTCAGCGAAGCCGCATATATACGCGCTTCCTCTGCGGCGAAGTAGCATATAGATCTTCAATCATTATAGAGCAGCATACTTCTTCAGATCAGATATTCGAGTTGATTTACCTTTTCCTTCGAGACAGATGTTCGCCTCATCTCAGATCTAAGTCTTCCATAAACAGATCTAGCAGATACAAATACATTTCAGATCTAGATATTCCGCTTCATCATTTCTTCATAGGTGCATCATAGATTCAGATCTATTATCAAACCTTTACCCTTTCCATGCAGATCTACTTCAGAGAGAAGTATTCATTTAAGCTCAGACATCTTGCACCCACACTCATGATTTGCACAATGAATTTCTTCTCCTTATATAGGATTATCCTTTTCAATACCATGAGCCCCCCTTTTTTAATACCACGGGCCAAAACAATACCATGAGCCCAAAACTACCTGGACGGGGTCAATTAGGCAGATCATTACCCAATACAATGGGTCAATACCATGGTGGTTACCCCTGGTTTTGCACTTTTTGAGCACTTTAGCCCATACGCGACTTGGCACATTCTTTTTCGCGTGCATACGCGACTTCCTTTAGGCAAATCCGCGTATACTTAGAAACATACTCTTTTTATCATACTTTGAGCACATTCTGAATTCCTTTCTTCATTGCCTTTTGTACACACTGTAGATACATCAGTTTCTTATCAAGAACATATTCTATCAAGCACAACTTCCTTGGTAAGTTGTCATCATCTTCATCAAGTGGGTTGCCTTTCAGGACAACACTCGAAGCATCACACACATTATATCACATCAGATTTACATCATCTACTAAGTCCATTAGTCAAGAATAACTTCATCGAGTTGGATTGCCATCAAGGACAACACATATCCAGTTAGCATGTCTTCATCTTCATTTAGTGGGTTGCCATCAAGGACAACACTGCCGCATCATATTCCAACAATCTCCCCCTTTGGACTTGATGGCAACCATGATGGTGTTTGGTTACCACAACAGATAAGTACATTGACACCATGTCACTCTCTCATTTCTTTGACACCATTATCTGCATTCAAACACCATGTCACTCTCCCCCTTTAACATCAAGGGCAAAGGGCGGCTCAAAACCAGTGGATCAAAATCAACACACTCTCCCCCTTTGACATCAAGGGCAACGGGCGGACCAACACACTCACCCCCTTTTCTCCTCATGTAGAAGAAGCGTTCTGCAGATCTGATATATACTGAAGTGACCAAGCTCCCCCTGAGTTCATGCTGAATCTTCAAAACATAATTTTCAATGAAGTACATGACTCTATGAACGTCCTATCACCAAAGACTCATACTTACATCAAATATCCAAACAAGTGGATTTACATATAAGACTCAACTACCCAACCAAGTGGGTTTACACATTTCAACTCAGCTACCCAACCAAGTGGGTTTACAAAATTTGACTCAGCTACCCAACCAAGTGGGTTTACAAATTTGACAAGTCCTTACATGACTGAAAATTACAATGACCTTTTCATCAAGATACAAATATGACTTTTCATAACCAACACCAGAAAGTCCTCAAGAAACAGAACATATTTCAGAACTATCATAATGTCAACAATCCATTATACTCAGCAATGTCACTGCTCCCCCTGAATCTGTGCATCCAAGCATCCTTTTCATATGACTAAGGCTCCCCCTTAGTTTGTGCATCTTGAACACTTTCACCAACAAATCATCAAGGCATCTTTATCAAAATATGAGAAATAGAGTTATGAGAACTAGAACACCACCAGAGATACCAAATAGTATCAAAGATACCAAACAGCGCTGCAGCTGTGCTGAAGAGAGCTGACTCCAAGCAAAAATTGTCAGCAATCAGCCATACGCGGTTTTCTGTGCAGAAACTCACGTATATACGCGACTGTGTTTCAGGAAACCCGCGTATCCCAAGCCATCTTCTAAATTTCAACGGTCGATTCTTGTGGAGGCAAAGCGATTGATGACTTCTTCGAATGTTGAATGCTTCCACCAGTTCTGAGATAGATAGAACAAGTAGTTGTGTCTTGGCGTCATCCAACGGTTGCCCTTCGACACAATAGTAACCAAGCCTTGATTCTTTACTTGACATCAATACAATCTTTCAAGAGAGATTCTCATATGGAACCAACATCTTCACATAGGTGTCAGCAATCATCATATGGTCAATATCATCAAGACCAAGTCATCATCATTTAAGCATGAGTATCACAATAACCAAGAATAAGCAGTCATATTGCCAACAATGCAATCATTAGTATTCAACCTGCTGCTCCCCCTAAACCAGTGCTCTTCCTTAACTCGTGCAATCTGAAACACCTTCAACAACAAGTCATCAGCAACAATATCTGCATGATCTGTCCTTGTCGCTGAATTATAAGACTTTCATCTCAACAACGAATACGCAAGCAAACAGGACTCATCCATAGTCTTCAACATAAGAAACCATGTATCATATCATCATTATTTAGAACAGATAAATTAAGCTGATAAAGAGTCAAAACTTCAGTTATTATCAGTCAGACTAATGCTCCCCCTGGACCTCTGCTCCAGATCTTCAGATATCAGATAAATTCTCTTGTCATCAATTCATACGCGGCTGTGTCAGCTTGAACTCGCGTGTATACGCAACTTTGTTTCATAGAACCCGCGTATGGAAAGTGAAATATAGAAAATTTCACACCTTCATCTCCTCCTGCAAATTTACCTTCTGTTCCTGTCTTTTCTTCACACCAGATGCACTGTCAGAAATACATATAACCAGAATAATCAAATCAGCCATGAGAGACATCATACATTGCTCCCCTTGTGATGATACATTACTAAATCTCATAATGTATCCCACATCATTCCTGCAGTCAATCAGAGAAGTAAGCTTCCAGAAGTGGATGACTGCAGTAGGGTCTGAATTCCCTACGTTTCTGATCGGTCCTCCTTATTTTTCCAAATTTGCTTGAGCTTTCCAACTGTGTGCTGAAAATTGTCCTCTTTCCCAGATCTTTTCATCCTGCATTCTTTTTCTACATGTCCATACTTGTTACAAGCATAACATCTCATGTGGCCAGAGAAATAAGCATAAGAATCATAATGAGTATTTCTAATATTTCTCCTTTTGCAATCAACTGCTTTATGTCCATACATGTTACATGAGAAACAATATCCCCTGAAGAAACTAGAGTACCTTTCTGAGTAGAACCTGTTTGTTTGTGGCTGGAATGATCTGCTCTTGTACTTTGCTGCAACATGCCCATAATTATGACATTTAACACATTCAACGTTCTTGAATGAATTCTTTTGAGAATTCATGATTGTTGGTAGATCTTTTATTTCTTTCAACACTTCAAGTTTTGCATTGACATCCTCTGAATTTTTTGCACTTCCTTGTGAGCTAGATTCACCTTTAACAGTTTCATGGAAACCAAGACCAAGTTTGATAGCAGGAGACCTTTGATTACTCAGAATATTGTCCAAAGTGTTAGTACTATCATGAAACCTCAAAAGTTTAACCTTTTCTTCTAATTTACCTTTGAGAATGTTTACCTCAACCTCCAAGGCTTGCCATTTCTTTGTCATGCTTTCTTCTTTTCTTCTTCCATCTTCAACTTGATTCTTCAGATTTAGAATCTCTTCTTTCAACCAATCTTCATTTCCTTCACATGTTTGTTGCAGCTCTTCATTCTTCTTATTTGATTTTTCCAGATCTTCTTTGAGAGAGATGATTTCTGCTTCAAGGCCTTCCTTTTCAAATGACAGAGGTTCCTCATTTTTCTTACTTGATGCTTCTAGATCTGCCTGCAGAAAGATGATTGCAGCTTCAAGTCCTTCATTCTTCTTGCTTGATTTTTCAAGATCTGCTTCTGGATCTTTAATTCGATTAGATGCATAAGTATGAAACCTTTGATACTTGTCCACCTGTCCATTCAACATTTCTATTTGATCTTTCATTTGAGAGGTCATCTCTTTGTAAATAGTTTCTTGCTTAGAAGTTGAACTTTCTAGTTCTTCAACTTTAGTCTTGAGAGCTTCTACAACTTTACTTTCACTATCTTCACTATTTTTTGCACAAAGAAGAGTATTACAAGTGGCCTTCTTCTTTTCCTTCTTTGCCATGAGTACTTGTAGAGCTTCGTCAGAAACTTCTGGATCCATACTGTCACTTTCACTATCATAATATTTGCACATGCAGTTAAGTAAGAGACAAGAACAACGATTAATACCTAGTTCATCTTCTTCAATTTTTTCTATACATGATTTCTGAGGTATCTTCTTGTTTCGAGTAGCCTTCTTCTTTTGCTTCTTAGCCATGAGCACTTTCAGATCTTGGTCAGAATCTTCTTCATCTTCACTAGACACTTCATCATCATCTTCTTTTGCATAATTACTCTTTCTCTTTTCAAATTGTTTCCCTTTACCATGTTTTTCTCTATAAGGACATTTAGCAGCATAGTGACCAACTTTTCCACACTCAAAACATTTGAAGGGAAGCTTACCTTTGAATCTTCTAGTATCTAGTTGGAGCTTTCTGACGAAATTCGCTTCTTCTTCATCAGATATATAGCTGGATTCTTTGACAACTTCCTTTTCCTTTCCTTTTGTAGATGCCTTAAAAGCAGCTTCTCTTATTTGAGAAGGACCTCCTTGTCTCATTTCAAAAGTAGTCAGAGTACCATGTAATTGAACAATAGAAAGAGTTTGCAGATCTTGCCTTTCTTCAATAGCTGAAACTTTAGAGTCAAATTTTGAAGTCAAGGATCTTAAGACTTTTTCTACCAGAGTAGTATCAGTTATGGTTTCACCCAAATTTCTCATCCGATTTACAATATCATCTAGATGGAGAAAGAAACTGGCAACACTTTCATCACTATGCATCTTCAAATTTTCATATTCAATTCTAAGGGTTTGGAGTTTTGCACTTTTTACCTTTGTGTCTCCTTCATAGCTCAGAATGATTTTGTCCCATATTTCTTTTGCTGAATGTAGCTGCATCACTTTAGCAAATTCTGATTCAGACATGCTTCCTAACAAGACATTCACTGCTTTGGCATTGATTTCATACTTCTTCCTTTCTGCTGCATCGGTAGGAATACTTGCTGGGTATTGATAACCTTCTTCCACGATTGCCCATACATCTGCTCCAAGACTTTGTAGAAATGCTTTTGTTCGTACCTTCCAGAATATCAGATTGCTTCCATTGAATAGAGGTGGCTTTATAGACATCACTCCTTCTTGACTTCCCATGGCGACGGATCTCCTTCAAGCGATCAAGCTTCTGCAGAAGAACCTGCTCTGATACCAATTGTTGGGAAAAATACTGAGAGGGGGGGGGTGAATCAGTATTTACTGCATATTCTAAACTTTCACTTTTTCATTCCTTTAAAACCCATACGCTACTTTGCTGAAGCCAACTAGCGTATACACGCGGATATCCTTCATAAAACTCGCGTATACACAGAGATCTAATTATGCCATTAGTTCTTTACTTATATCATTCCATCATTCATTCATTAGATGTTCTATGAATAGTAAACATGTGCAGTAAGAACAGAATAAACCATCTAAACATAACATGAACACCAAGTGCACCGTTAAACCAAATGGAGAAAACCAACATTCATGATTTTCGACCTTGATATTTACTATAGAGAAAACATCTTACAACATATGTCTTGTACGAACAGCCGACATCACCGAATACACCCCACGCTGCGCTCGTTTACCGACCCTCCACGGAAGAGCTCAACCTGACCGTTTACGACCTCTCACGGAAGAGCTACCCCACACTCCTCGTTACACCATCCTCTCCTCTGGAAGAGAACTCGACGGCCGAAGGCTACAACCCTGAAGCACCTCATGGACCCGTTCATCAATTTCCTGCTGGATCCAACAACTATTAGAACTTACCGCTTATGGTCACATTTCATCATACTCGTCCCGGACTCTTTTTCAATACTTTTAATCTGAAACATAATCAAAGCCAACAGATACTTATCAACACAGATCAGATAGCAGAAACACAGCAGAACAGATCAAATATTTCATACCCCATGCTTCAGCAAACCCTAGTTTGCATACGCGCTTTCACTTCACTGATGTCTCGTATATACGCGCTTCCGTCCACACAAATCAGCGTATACCTTTGTATATATTTCGTGCGCTTGTCTGTGGCGCTTTCCGCCAATAAAGCGCGTATATCTGGCCTTTCTCTGTATTGATAGCGTATAGATCTTCAACCATTTCAGAGCTGCATACTTCTTTAGATCAGATATTCAGTTCAGATTCAACCCTTTACTTCAGACAGATGTTCGCCTCATCACAGATCTAATCACTCCATAAACAGATCTAGCAAATACAGATACATTTCAGATCTAGATATTCCGTTTCATCATTTCTTCATAAGTGCATCATAGATTCAGATCTATCATCAAACCTTTACCCATTCCATGCAGATATACTTCATAGAGAAGTATTCATTCAAGCTGAGACATCTTGCACCCACTCTTGTGATTTGCACAATGAAATTCTTCTCCTTATATAGGATTATCCTTTTTCAATACCATGAGCCCCTTTTTCAATACCATGGTAAAACTTATTCATATTCGCTTCCCCAGATACATCCTTCGTAGGATCATTGCAATACAATGAAATTGTCTCATAATTGATTTACCCTTGGTTTTGCACTTTTTGAGCGCTTTAGCCCACATCTTGGCGACTTAAACGCGTTGAGGAGGCTATGGTACGACTACACGCTAGGCAATCGCTGATAACCAAAGGGTACCTTGCTCCACCTTTTTTTTCATCATATAGTGCACATGCTGAAATCCTTTCTTCATTGCCTTCTGTACTCACTGTAGATACATCAGATTTCCTTCATCAAGAACATATTCTATCAAGCACAACTTCATCAAGTAAGTTGTCATCATCTTCATCAAGTGGGTTGCCTTTCAAGGACAACACTCAGCATCACACATTATATCACATCAGATTTACATCATTTACTAAGTCCATCAAGTCAAGCATAACTTCATCAGGTGGATTGCCATCAAGGACAACACATGTCAATAGTCGCATGTCTTCATCTTCATTTAGTGGGTTGCCATCAAGGACAACACTCTGCATCATATTTCCAACAGACACAGTAAAAGAACTATCCTCATGAATCTTGTTTCATTTTTTAATGAGGTTGACATAGGAAAAGGAACTCTCCTCATAGGGACCTGTTTCATTTTTTAACGAGTTTGGCATAGGAAAAGAACTAGCCTCATGGTATCTGTTTCTTTTTTTAATGAGGTTGACACAGTAAAGGGAACTATCCTCATAGGGACCTGTTTCATTTTTTAACGAGGTTGACACAGTAAAAGAACTATCCTCATGGAATCTGTTTCATTTTTTAACGAGGTTGACACAGTAAAGGGAACTATCCTCACAACCCACTGATTCATTTTTTAACGAGGTTGACATAGTAAAAGGAACTTTCCTCTTGGGGTCATGTTTCATTTTTTAACGAGGTTGACATAGTAAAAGAACTATCCTCATGGATCCTGTTTCATTTTTTAACGAGGTTGAAATAGGAAAAGGAACTCTCCTCATATGGACCTGTTTCATTTTTTAACGCGGTTGGCACATGAAAAGAACTATCCTCATGGTATATGTTTCATTTTTTAACGAGGTTGACACAATAATGGGAACTATCCTCATAGGGACCTATTTCATTTTTTAATGAGGTTGGCACAGGAAAAGAACCATCCTCATGGTATATTTTTCATTTTTTAATGAGGTTGACACAGTAAAGGGAACTATCTTCATTTCCTTATTCATTTTTTAACGAGGTTGACACAGTAAAAGGAACTCTCCTCATTGCCTGATTCATTTTTTAACGAGGTTGAAACAGTAAAAGGAACTCTCCTCATGGGGAACTTGATCATGGCTTCCAACTGGAAGAAACACATGTCAAGGGACACTCCTTGATCATAGCTTCCAAGAGGTCTTCATCATATGGAAGAACAGTTCTTTGGAAGGAACATATGTCAAGGGACTCAATAGGGATAAGAACATCACGTTCAAATAATCCCATAGGATTTTCCATGTCAATTACCAGATCTAAGTAAAATGAAGTCAAGCAAACAGTGAGAGGCTCGCTCGCTTTGGTAACTGAAAACATGGGACTAGCTGCCACATAATTAACCCGTGGCGAGGTAGATACCACCTCCGTAGAAGGAATATTCAGGGATGTCAGATTATTGGTAGTCGAATCAGGACTAACAAATGAAAGTTGGTCAACAGTCACAATGTTTCCATTGTGAGGGAAAGACATCACGTAAAAGAGTGTCGATACGATAGCTTTCATTGCATAGACATAGTCTCGCCCAAGGAGTAAATTAAAATCCAAGGGGCCTCAGACTACCATAAGATCAATACAGATAGTTTTACCTTCCAAGGTAATAGGAAACTTTGGAAGGATCCCTAAAGGTTCATGAAGGGTTCTGTTAAAAGCTGAAAAATTCTAAGTAACAGGCACAAGCTGAGGGGAACCCAAAGCTTGCCAAGTAGTTGAGGATAAAATACTAACAAAAGCACCTTCATCTACATTTGTGCGATGCACATTATTACCACAAACCTTCACAATGATTTGGAAAGGGATGGGGGAAGGAAGATGAGGTTTTGTCAGTTTATTCCAATCAAAGGAAAATATCTTGGTACTTGGAGTGGGTTCTGAAGAAATAGGTGAAATACCCCCTGGCGTAGAAGAATCTGATGTAACAAGAGGAACTTGAGCGGTATGAATTTCACTCTCCACAGGGAGAGTGGGATTGACCGGATGTGAAATCAAGTCGAACACTTGATCAACTAATGGATCATCAACCTGAGTGATATGAGTTTCACTCTCCAATGGAAGAGTGGGATTGACTGTAGTTGGAATTAGATCAATCACTTCGTTAGTTGACAATCGGTTGGGAGAAATTTTAAGGTAACGAGTTGGAAGTTTTTGCTGTGGAATAGTAAGGTTTTCCAAGATTTTTGAGGCTTAATCCATGTGAGGGCAAATGTGAGTTTGATGACTCCTTTTGCATAACCTACAACGAAATCTAACTTTACCCTTTTACCTAGGAACCTGACAATAACTGGTTGATGGATCAACAATAAGTTGATGAGATTTTTCTGACCATACTTCCAAGACCTTCAGAATACTAAGACAACTGATAAGGAAGTGGTCACCCTTAAAAAGCTTGCAAGGGTATTTGGGTTTACGATGCATGTTGGAGGTTTCCTCAACACTACTAACACTTACAGCCATGGTTGGTTGGTTGAATTCTTTCTTATCTTGCTTCTTCTTCTTCTTAGCCACCTGGTTACTAGCGTCAAGACTTTTACCAAGTGAAGAGGAAGAAAGGGAGGAAGACATGTTGGGTGAAGAAGGTAAAGGGTTAACATGAGGTTGGTGATGTTGAGATGGTGAACTCTGTTGAGGTGAAGGATCCGGTTGAGGTGGAACAACTGGAGTATTCAAGGCCAATGAAGTTGAAAATAACCATACCGGTAAACTATTATAAGTCCAGGTAATGAAAATGTAGCCATATAAGGAGGACCAAAATTTCCAAAGCAAGGAAAAGTACTAGTATTCTCATTAAGAGGGATTGCTTGGTTGGTAAATCCCATAATAGTTGTCATTAGATTAAACTTCAGTGAATTTTATTAACAATTTAAAATTATTCACAATTCAAAATTCACACCTAACAATTAAAATTCAAAATTCACACTTAAGGTCTCTAAAGAGTAAAAACAAACAAATGAACACACGCTATCAAATCTAGGAGTCAAACCACACACAAACAGTAGATTGCCGCACTAAAAACACTAGTTGGTGATGAAATCCAACATCGTAGAATTTTAATGCAGAAATGGCGGTTGGAACAATTACCCTGACAACCTGCTTAATGAAACAGACTGGTGCAAGTTTCTCCACTTAAACCATCTTGAGTGAAGATAACCCTCTGGAGATTCCAAGCGAGTCTAGTCGATGTCTACTTCAGGTACGGTGGGACCTTCCCTCCACCATCAGCTTGGGAAAAATCCTAAATATTATGGCCACTAAGGTCACCAACTGAGAGAAATGCACCTGGGGGAATAGTCTACGATCTGATATACACGAAAGGGTAGTGTAACAAGCTCAATCCCCTTGAAGGCTCCTTGACATAATCCAAGGTTTCCAACAAATGACCCTAGGCTCCTCGAAAATGGTCTATCCGAGGTTTACCATTTTTAATATGTGCACATCTGCTATCTTTCCCAATGAGATAGGTACGATTACCTCACTGGTTTCGACATGATCTCGTGCTTGACTCTTTTAAGAAGAGCTTCCCAGAGCACAATTGCAACAATTGGAATTTTTCCTACCACAAGATGTTGTTGTTGTTTAGTTGCTTTGGAAAGTTAACTACAACCTATTCCAACACACTAATCCTGATCTAAATTGGTGGAAAGAGCCCTAAAAATGTAAAAATTACTAGATGAATTTTAATTAAGCGTTGTGTCATTTTGGTTGTTATTACTCAAAGGGTAAATGGATATGAAACCAGTGGTGTTATGACCTGACCCAAAATTGAATGCAATCGAATATGATAATGTAATCTTTTCAATTTGATGAATCCTAAGTAGAGTAAGGAGAGAGGTTCCATTCACTTCCAACATTGCAAGATTTGATAAATAAGAGAAAATATAGCAAATTATCTAATGCAATAATTTCATCAAGAAAAAATAATGCAAATCAATTCGAAATTTTTAATTTTATGTTTTTAAAACAAGCATAAAAACATGTAAATTCAAATCAAGGAAACTGATCTAAATATACAATTTTTTTCAGAATGTAAACTATGCAGTTGTAATCTATGCACAATTCACTTGAAAAATATGCAAATGTAATCTATGCACATTTTTTTTTCATATTCTGAAAATGAGAATTCTAATTATGCAAATGTGATCTATGCAAGAGAATTCTCAGACAAAAGATGATTCTAATGTAATCTAAAGAACCAATCAAGTGTAAGTAAATAAAATTGGGTGAGAGGTCCAAAGTTCAAAAATAAAAATACTCAAAGGCGATTAACACTCAGACATAATTTAGCCCCCCACCGGTGAATGAGGGGGAATTTTTTTTTGCAAAAACAAAAGCAAAAAGATGCAAAATTGTTAAGAGACTGAGACAAACCTCGAAGTAATAACCAAAGGAAATCAAATTAAGAATTTCTCAAAAAATAAGATTCAAAACACCCAATTAACTTAACAGAGACTGATGAAACTATTGCTGAAAGAAATTCACACATAAAATTTTGACAGTCAAGACAAGTTGGGGAAAACATAGAGAATCTGGAAATTTGGCTCCTAAAAAGAGAATTCTTAATTTTTCAAAAAATTTCCACAATTCCGCAGGTTCTAATGGAGAACAGTGTGGTACCGCACTGTTCTGAACTAAAAACTGTAGAGGCTACCGCACTGTTTTTAAACAAAAACCACAGAGGCCAGGAAAAAATACAGAAAAAATAATAATCATATTTTCTTTTCAGGGATTCTAGTAAGTTATCTACCCAACCTAGTTTTAGACTAATCAAAATCAGAATACTCTTAAAATTCAAACCGAAAAATAAAAAGGAAAACTAAGTTCTATTCCCCAGTGGAGTCGCCAATTTGTTAGACGGAGAAATCCCTCTTGCGGATAAGAGCGATCTCCCTAGTATCCTAAGGATATCTAGAAACAAAAAGAAAGATGTAGACCATTATGCGTATGAATTATTAATTAAATATGGAGAGATGCTCCTACCTGAAGTCCAACGCTTGCCCGATCTTCAAGCCAGTCGCTCCAGAAGATATCGATCCAACATATAAGATCTGTAATCAGAGACAAGCAAACAAGATCAAAAGCATCTGCAAAATATGATAATTCGAAAGAAATAATCTATCTTAGTGATCAAGGAATCCAAGAATTAAATTATTCAAAATATAGATGAACAACTCAATGAGAAAATAGAATCCATTTGTATTAACATTGAATAAAAAGAAGAAACCTTACAATCTTGACGCCTTGATGTTTTTACAAGTTCTTCCGGGGTCTCGAACAACCGTTTTCCTCAGTTTGACAAGACTCCAACTCTTTGAATTAGCATGAAACTATGGCGATGAGTATGTAATCCTTCTCATGCCAATGATGCCAAATGTGGAGGGTATAATTTCTTAAGAAATTCTCTTCTATAAGTTTAGAAGTCTCTCCATCTACTAAGTACAATCTCCAAACTCTCCATCTACCCTTGAGACTGAAACATCGTCTCAATTTATAGCAGAAGGGAGGTAGTTTCAGTTCCAAAAAGGAAGGGATAAAGCCCTCTCATCATGGGATTTCAGCTCCAAAAACCAAGGGATAGCTCCATTTATGAAGGGATAAAGGTTCATGAATGGAAGGGGCGAAGCTTGACCAGATAACGCTTCTAGAAAGCTCCAGCTAGGAGAATATTCAACCAGCTAGGCTTCTGGAACTTACTTTTCTCTTTATTTTACCTTTTATGGGGGTCAGCAGTTTTAATGAGCAGAACGTGTGGGATGTGTCGCAGTTTTTATACTAATAAATCGCAGTACCGTAGGAAATGACTACAAAAAGTGCAGAGTTAGGATTTTTAGGGTTTTAATGAGATTTTCCCAATTCCAAGACTTGATTTAGGAACTTTATGATTTTAGACCTCCAAGGGAGCAATAAATAGGTAATGATGAACCCATATAGAAAGCTAAAATGTCATGGTGAAAAATTTCAGTGTAACACTACCAAAAGCAGTGGATTTATGTCTTGTAGGCCCACTGTTTCTTCTTCCATTTCACATTTTCTTCTCCTCATAGGCTACAAACTCACTCTTTTGCTAACACATCAGGATCCAATACCCTCATTAGTAGAAAAATGGATTTGACTAAAATATCTATTCGGTGAAAGAGAGTTTAAACCACCTACCAATCTTATAAGCCAAATCATTAAATTTCCTTAGAGTTTAGGATGTGTCTGGTCAGGCACTTCATGTAGTCCAAGTGATGATTCCAATGCAAACATCTTTTGGTGCGACTTCTGGGACATGAAGTATTCTCCCGATGTCTCTTGTTTTGAATTGTTGAATATCAATTCTTGATGGTGAATAAAAATTGATGACTTGAAGAACACTGAAAATTAGTTCACCTGGTGACTCCATATAGAGGAAAAGGGGTTTTAAGACCTCCAACTACAAGGAGAAATCAAAGATCACCTACTGCGACCCTAGTTGTAGACCTAGAGAAGATCTTTAAAAATGGAAAAGGAAAATAGAGATCAGTTGAAGCCACATCTTAGTTAGTGAAGATGATACACAAGAAGTACATTCCAAAGCAAATGTACCTTCATCTACTTTAGAATCAAAAGAAGCTTTAGTTTCAAAAGATTCTGCTGAAAAATCTCAATTTGAAATTGCTTCCCTAGAGAATAAAATAGATGGTATTAACCTAAGTTCAGATGAAAGTTTTTCTCATTCCTTAATTGGTAAATATGAAGTAAGTACTATTCCAGTCAAAGAGGAAAAAACACAGTTATTAAGTGTCAACAAGGAAACATAAGATTTTGTGCTAACTGAACGGGAGTTAGAGAAAATATTGGAAAATGCACCTTTTCTTGATAGGGATGTTTTGACTGAAGAAGATTTTAAGACCATTTTAAATTTCCTTCAAAATCATCCTGAATACCAGTCTTTTACCACTCCTCAACAAGAATATTTTCCTTTGTCTAGAAATCCAGTTGTTGGGTCATCCTCTTCTCATCCACTAGATGAGAGTGTTCTTGAAGGCCTCACATTCAACTTATCTGACTTCCTAGCTCAGGAAAATAAAGTTGAATTAAACTCATCCCCTTAAGAGACAACATTTGAATCTTCTTCTTCTGCAGAAGGTGAAGTCAACACATCCTCTATTCATCTCTTTGAAAATCCACTGTTTTTAGTCCCAAAGCCTGAAGAATCAACTCAAGCTTTCCAATTTTTTGTTGTCCTAAATTAGATTCAAAATCCAAAAATTGTAATTCCTATTTCCCAAAATGCTACATCAACCGGTCATCCATCAACTGTACATAAGAAAAATATGGCTCAACTTTCCCTTACAAAGATGCAATAGATAGTGGCTGCAAGATATGCACCACATGCTCTTCCTCAACCTTTGCATCCACTTCCTCAAGGAGATTACTTGAAATATTTTCCAAAATACATTGGGGAGGGAGAAGGAGTTTCTGCTGAGGAACATTTAGTGGCTTTCTATAGTTATGCTGACAACCAGAACATTGAACATGAAGATGTCTGGTCAAGAATATTTGTTCAGAGCTTGTATGGTGAAGCTCGTAAATGGTTTATAAGTCTGCCACCAAACTAAATAACACGAATTTATGAATTGGAGGAAGTATTTGTGAAGAAATGGGGTGATAGGAAAGACTATGTGTACTATCTTACAGAATTTGGAACTCTGAAGAAGAAACCAGATGAGTCATTGGTTGATTTTACCAAGAGGTTTTATAAGATTTATCAGAAAATTCCCAAAGAAATTAAACTTGTTGAGACTACAACTATGATAACTTTTGCAAATGCTCTAGATTCTTAGTTTACTTTATGGTTAAGGGTTGAGAAAGCACAAACCTTGATGGATATGCAAGAGGCTGCAATTGGAGTGCAATCTAATCTTATGGCTTCTAATAAATTGAAAATGGAGGAAGAAAAGGAATAAAAAGACAAAAATAAGATGAGATAAGAAAAACCTTCTTCTTCTAAGTCTCTTATAGCAGAAGAAAAGATTGATCAAATGTCCAATTTGATCAAGGAAATTTCTTCTAAGATGACAAAATTAGAGCTAGAAAATAAACCAGCTGCTAGAGCCAATCAAAATGAGGCCAATAGAAATCAGACTCCCTTAAGGAGGGTTTTTCAACCTCAACAAATCCTATAGTGCCCAAGGAGGAATGCTGATGATCAAAATGTTCAACCTCCTTTGAATAATTTTGCTGAAGAAGAGAAGCAAGAACATGAGGAAGAAAATGAAGAAATAAACCTTGTAGGAGAAACCTCACATTCAACTTATTTGACTTTGCAAGAATATGAAGACCAGTCAAGGATTTATTTGTTTTAAGATGATAAGAATGTCCAAATTTATGCAAAAAATGATAAAAAATAGCAAGAAGCTCAAAACAGAAACTATCCTTTGAGGTCTAAAGGTCCTGTTCAACAGCCTCAACAAAAATCAAATTCAGATAAACAAGATGCCAAATAGAAGGCGAAAGTCAATGAGGTTCTTCCACCTCAAAATTATGCCCCAATTGTCAAAATCACTCTAGAAAATAAAGAACTAGTTCCAATTTATTTTAGATTCAAATCTGAATTGAATAAAATCAAAATTCCGGTCCTACTTGTGGAATTGTTGAAAAATCTAGCATATAAAGAGTCTTTTAAAAGTCTGCTACAACCACCTCTCGCTCCTCATTCAGTCAACCTTGAGGATGAGCATCCCACTATTTATCTAGGATATCATGTCCAAGACCAAAATGATGATAATTGACCACCTTTCTACCTCTCACTCAATATACATGACAAATTGTTGCATAATTGTCTGTTAGATTTTGGGGCTTCTCACAATCTAATGCTAAAGAAATTTATGGACGAATTAGGATTAGAGATCACCAAGCAATAAAATGACCTCTACACCTTTGATTCTAAAAAAGTCAAGTGTCTAGGAGTAATTAAGGACTTGGTTGTTTCTCTTACCCAACTACCTATGAAATCTTAGTGATGGACATTGTAGTTGCAGACATTCCTTCTAGATTTGGGATGCTGCTTTCCATATCTTGGTCTAAAAAATTGGGAGGCACCCTTCAGATGGATATGTCATATGCCACAATCCCAGTGTTTGGAGGGGAATTCAGAAGACTGTATAGGGAAACCCAAATGGCCTACATCATTAGTGATCAACATAATCCTTCAAACCATCCCATATATGTTGAAGAGAAGGAATTGAGATCATCCATACTACACCTTGCTGCTGATGATAACAATTTCCAGCCTGAAATCAGTGAAAAACAACACTTTAAAGGTAAAAATGAGCAACATTTAGAGGAAGGATAGATCTAGAAATTGTACTTTTATGGAGCCTCATCTAGAGAAGGAACGGGAGCTGCCGTAGTCCTTATTTCTCCCACTCAGCAAAGGGTAACTATATCATATAAAATGCAATTTTCTACCACTAGTAACACTACTCAATATGAGGTGCCTGTGCTAGGTATGAAGGTAGTGAAAGACTTGGGAGCTGAGCAACTAATTTTTTTTTGTGATTTAGAGTTGGTGATAAGGCATGTGAGAAACAACTACCAAGTGAAAAATTCCAAGTTGAAGAATTATAGGAATGAAGTTTGGGACTTGATTGAGCATTATTTTTCATAATTTAATATAAATTTTGTCACTAGAGAGGAAAATCAAAAGGCTGATTCAATAGCTATTGTTGCTATTAATTTCAAATTTCCTCTAGATGTCAAGGCAACATATGATGTTCAAATAAAAAATAGACCTTCAATTCCAGATAACATAAAATACTAGCAAGTATTTGAGGATGACAAGGAAATCCATAAATTTTTAGAGTTTGTTGAAGAGTTTGCATACATACAAATTGATGATGAGCAGGACATTGTTGAAGATCAAAATAACAGGCCTTTTAAGAAAACCATGGCTGGGAAGAACATTATAGATCTGAAAAACTAACTATATTCCTAAATGTCTAGTTCCTTTAGAAAGATTGTTAGGAAATAATGATGCTTTTCTCAAGCTTGAAAGTAAAGTTGATGGTGAGGGTAAAATTGAATGTAGCATTGGTACAGAAGATCAACCAAAATTAGTCAAAGTGTCCAAATTCCTTTCTCTTGAAACTAGAACAAAATCTATCAAGGTGTTGAAAAAATTTGCTGATATTTTTGCATGGTCTTATAGTGAGTTGAAAACTTATGATATAGGCATAATGGAGCACAAGATTCCTTTAAAAGCAGATGCAAAGCCCGTAGCACAAAAAATTAGGCATATCAATCCCATGCTGCTCCCAATAATTGAGAAAGAAATTAGAAAATTATGGGAAGCAAAAATAATTCTTTCTTTGAGATTTTCTAATTGGGTAGCTAATATAGTCTTGGTTCGAAAAAAGAATGGAGAGATAAGAATTTGTTTCGATTTTTGCAATCTAAACCGATGTTCATTGAAGGATAACTATCCATTTCCCAAGATAGACTCTATTTTGTAGAAAGATGTAGGATCCAAGAGATTGTCAATGATAGATGGCTTTCTAGGCTATAATTAGATTTTAGTTGACAGACAAGATAGAGAAAAGAAAACATTTACCATGCCTCTGGGTACTTTCATGTGCAACAAAATGCCATTTGGTCTAATTAATGTAGGCACAACATTTCAACGGGCAATGGATATTTCCTTTGCGGGAGAAAAAGACAGATTTGTATTCATCTATTTGGATGACATTACAGTCTATTCAAAATCTGATGAAGACCACTTGAAACATGAAACAAGTTTTTGACAAATGTAGAAAGTTTGGTTTGTCCTTGAACCCAAAAAAGTCATCCTGCGACTGTCCAAGAAGGAAAATTATTGGGACATATTGTAACAGAAAGTGGTATCTGTATTGATACAGGGAGAGTAGAAGCTATTTAGAAGATTGGTTTTCCAAGAAATAAAAAATAATTACAGTCATTTTTAGGGAAAATCAATTTTCTGAGGCGCTTTATTCCTAACTTTGCAGAGCTGATCAAACACATAATTGTCTTGCTGAAAAAAGATGCAGAATTTAAATGGAGAGATGAAGCAAAGAATTCATTTTTAGCAATCAAATATGCCTTGACTGAAGCTCCAGTTTTGATTAGTCCTAATTTTGAAAAATATTTTCTAATTTTTTCATATGCTTTAGAAGAAACAATTGCAGCTACCTTGCTACAGAAGAAAAAAGAAGGTTTAGAGCAGCCTATTTCATTTTTTAGTCGTGCTTTAAGAGATGCTGAATTAAAGTACAACCTGACTGAAAATCAAGCATATGCACTAGTTAAGGCTTTGAAGTCTTTTCGATTTTATGTGCTACATTCAAAAATTGTTTCTTTTGTGCCAAATATCAATGTTAAAGATGTGTCGTTGCAACTAGATATAGGTGGCAGGAGGGGATGATGGTTGACCAAAATTTTGGAATTTGATATTGAGATCAGACCAACTAAATTGATAAAAGGACAAGGTTTGGCTTGCTTGATGGCTGGATCTAACTGGAAGGCTCTAAATCTATATATAGAGGAAGCCAAAGGAAAATATGGAGAAGGTAATTCTAATTATACTGAAATATTTCATTCATATTGGTACAAGGATATAGTATATTTTTTGTTAAATTTCAACTATCCCCCTGAAATGGAGAAGTTAAAAAGGAGAGCTTTCAAATGGAGAGCTGTGAAATATTGCATTTTGGAAGACCATATTTACTAGAAGGACCCCGTGGGAGTCTTATTAAGATGTGTAGATGAAGCTGAATCCCAAGATATTATGACAGAGATACATGCAGGAGTGTGTGGAGGGCATTTGTATTGGAAAGCCACTGTAATCAAAATCTTAAGAGTTGAATATTATTGGCCAAATATTTTCTCTGATATTTTTTCCAAAGTCAAAAGTTGTGTCGATGCCAAAAGTTTGCTGGTAAACAAAAATTGCTACCATTACCTTTTACTCCTATTTCAACAGATGTTCCTTTCTAGCAATGGGGTTTAGACTTCATCGGTGAAATCCATCCACCTTGATCAGGACAACATAGATGGATCCTCATAGCTATAGACTATTTTACTAAATGGATTGAGGTTGTACCAACCAGGAATGCTATTGATACGATAATTATCAAATTTCTATTGGAAAACATTATGTCCAGATTTGGTTGTCCACATAAATTAGTAACTGATAATGCAATGGCCTTTAAGTCTACTAAGATGCACAACTTCTATTAGCAATATGGTATTGAATTGACTCATTCCATGCCTTATTACCCTCAAGGTAATGGATTAGCTGAGTCATCAAATAAAATTTTGGTGAGGATCATTAAGAAAATGTTGCTTGAAAATAAGAGAAATTTGCACACTCAGCTGGTGCATGCCCTTTGGGCAGATAGGGTAAGTGGTAAAAAATCAATTGGAATGTCTCCCTGTCAGCTTGTATATGGTACTGATGCTGTAATGCCTTTGCAATTACCTCTTCTTGTGATGAAGTTCCTACAAGATGAATTTGATGATGAAAATCCAATTCAAAGGAGAATGCTGCGGTTGATAGAGGTACATCAAATTAGAGAATCACTGATGGATAAAGTACATAAATATCAAAATAAATTCAAATCTATTTTTGACAAAAGAGAAAATCAACAGTTATTTCAGGAGAATGATTTGGTGCTACGATGGGATGTCAGGAGAGAAGACCATGGAAAGCATGGTAAGTTTGAAAATTTGTGGTTTGGGCCATTTAGAATTGCTGAAGTTTTGGAAAACAATACTTTTATGCTCAAACATCTGGATGATGATCAGCTAACTAGAGGTCCAGTTAATGGTAATTTTCTTAAAAAATTCATTGTTTAGTAAGTTGAGTAATTTCATTGTAAATATCCAGTGTGATGTGACAATAAAACTCCATGCCCAATGGTACTTTTGTTCGTATATATAGTCAGTCTTGAGTCCAGTTAGTCAAAGGTCAGTCCTAGTCATAATTTCCAAGAAGTCTTCTAAGTTTTGAAAGCTTTAAGGCACTGAGTCTACAGTCCTTGAAGCCTCACAAGGAGGAATTCATCCCCAATAGGAGCCCACTATTAGCACTAAAAATGTTAATGGTGTGATCGCCATTGTATCACTATTTTCAAATTTTTCTAATGTCCCAGTCCATGTCAAAGTTTGAGTCATTTTCAATAAAGGTGAAAAAAGAGTATTAAAATTAAAGTACTTTTAAGTGTATAGGTGTTATTAGTGTCTTAGGTTTATAAAATAAGTTAAAATCATAGTTTTAACTTAATTTAGTGTCGAAGGCTATTTTTCGTTTGGGTAATAAAGTTACAACCACCCTATCTAGCATAATAGCTACCTTTGTTTTAATTTCATTATTAACACAATGATGTAATGGGAGGCAACTATTTCTCTAAATTGAAGGTCATATTACTCACATAGTGAAAAGAGCTACTATTTCTTCAGGGACCTGTTCACAGTGGTAACCCAGTGAAAAGTGTAGATATTTCACTGAGATTTGGTTTATTGCAATTCATAGGTAAATACAACTATTTCTCAAGCATATAGGAGCAGCAAAGAATATTTTTTAAAGCAAGGACCATTCATGTTTGAAGATCATTGAAGACCTCCTATGCTATAAACATGATTATTCTTTTAAATAAGAATAATTATTGTTTGACCTAGGAGGATTATTATAAGTGAGAGGTTACATTATCTATGCAACTAACCTATAGCCACCCCACTTAAGTGAAGCGGAAATCAGAGTACGAGGTATCAGTCATTTAATGATACCGTGGAATGTTAAGCATAATGGAATGACTTGGCGCTTGTTTTCGAATTATTTCAAAGCATGCCATTACTCCATACCATGATTACATGCGCGAAATCTAGGGAAAATTTTAGGGGCTAATATTCGCAGGTGGGCTAATTTTCCACTTTTTTTCCAAAAAAAATATTCACCAATTTCCATTTTTTCCAAAAAATATTGACCCAAATTTTATAGTATAAAATTATTTTACCTTAAAAATCGCCAAAAAATTATACATAGCAATATAAAATTATTATAAAACTAAATATTTTTATAGAAATATGGCCAAACGTTTTATAATTTTTATATTAGAATCTAGTAAGATTCGCCAAGGTTTCTAAGCTTTAAAATAAATTTCCATCCTTAAAATTTTCCCTGGAGAAATCAGAGGAGTGAGTTTGGTGTTCACTTGACCAAAGTTCTCTGTGCAGGCTACAACTAACATAAGTCCTTTCTCCAGCAAACGGTTTTAGTATTTCAAGGTAGGAAAACAAGGACTTCGTGTAGGGTTTTGCAATCAGAATCAAACAACAGTGTGTTTGTAAGCAGTCTAGCTATTGGAAGATATGGGAAAAGGTGGTAATGTCAATAGGTCTAAGCCAACACACACTAGGTTTGTTGATTCTAGGGACAAACCTCAGTTTAAATCTGCTGGCTGGTATAAATTTCTACAACATTTTTCTGGAGAGAATGTGGCTTTAGCTCAGGTTTTCATTGAGAGATTTGATTGAAAAAAGGTGAATCTGGGAAGCAAGACATTCAACATCTCTGAGGCCATCATAGCTCGTGCTACTCAAACCTCTACAACTAGTGAACATTGGTTAAAAAAAAAAACACTTCCCATAGAAGCAAGTCTCAACCTTAAGCCTGAACATGTCAATGTTAAGTGGAATCCAACTGCACATATTTCTTGTTTTAAGGCTAAATGGAAACATGTGATCACCACAATGAAAAAGTACATTACATGCGAGGGTAGATTCTCCGTTGTCCACCATTATCAGTTAATATTTCTTGCTCATATTTCAGGAGATAGATCAATGAACTTGCCCTATTTTCTATATAAATCCTTTCTCAAAATATCCCTAAAATTGCAGAAGATCCCCAATTACTCTTTGCACAATTTATATCATAGGGGTATAATTAAAATTACAATTGTCTATCATCTTAGAAAGAATAAGACCACTTGGGATAAGTTCGTGAGAGAGGAAGGGTTTTGTAGCATAAAGTCTAGGAGAAGGGTAGGGAGGCCCAAGAAAAGAGATACCCATGAAAAAACTAGTGCAACTCCTATCTCAATTAGTTCACAACCTAACTCTGTCCATTCATCCATTTTCTTCCAAGTTAACCCTCCCTCCATCTCCGTCAAAAGGCCAACTAGAAGCTCGATTAGGAAAGTTGGAGACCCTATGCCTATGCCAACAATGCCACCAGTTAATGAAGCCCATGTCAGTAGTTCATCAATGAGCAGTTCACCTAGAGAACCCTAGACCCTAAGGGAATTCATGGAGGAATATAAGAAGAAATTGAAACAGAAAAATGATATGCTTCCTAAAAAGTGTATGTCAAAAGACAAGGAGAAAATAGCTTCCTCTTCAAGATGCAAACCTAGGAAGAAGCTATTCATGGCAGAAGAAACAGTGGAAGTCAACCTGGACTTCTAACATCTAAGCTTTCTTTGTCACCAGTGGAAGTCAACCCTGGTGTATAAAGATCAAGCCATGTTCCTGAAAGAACTCATCAAGCACAACGAAGCAGTGTTACTTCTCTCACAAAATCCACTCTCTCACAGGTTTTGCTATCTCTTAAGAAGGAAAACATAAAATGTCATAGATTTTTATAGAGGAGGAGCCTGCTACAACTCAAATAGTCTCTTCCATTGGCTCCTCGATCAATAAGAGAAAGAAGACTCTGATACACTCCTACTCCTGTTATGAAGATAACAGTGACCCTGAGTAAATAGAATCAGAGTATGAGGAAGGAGAATCTAGTAGATTCGTGCATGGAGGTAAGAGGTCTAAGTTCATTCCAAATCCTTATATCTAGAGACCTCATACTATGCCCAAAAATGAAATCAGACTAAACAGTAAGTTGATTTCTAATCCTTCATTAAGAGATGAAATTATCAATATTGAGGGGAGTCCAGAAGATAAAATCAAGAAGAAGAAAAAGGCTCAGCCAAAGGGTCAAACAAAGAGAAAGAGGTTAGACAAGAGGGTGACTAAAGACAAGGCCATCAAGATTTTTTCCTCTATTCTGGACCTCTAAAGAATGAAAGAACAGGGCTGCCTTTGGAGAAAATTTTCTTTTTTTGGGTTAATTTTCCATGTTTCCAGATATAGCTAATTTTTCTACGAAGGTAGTAATTATTTCTGAATATTAACATATGATGAAAATGAGCTTCTTTTTGTTTTATTATCATGATGTTGACATCAAATCAGGTGAAGTGGAGGAGATTTCAGTTATAATGGATGCTACCAGGTGCCATGTATCAAGTCTCCTCTAAAATTTGAGGATTCTATTTTGCACTTTTTGAGGAGAACAATGACATGTCACTTTCAATGTCGTTTACACTTTTTGTGAAGTTGGTTGCATCAAAACAGAGGATTAATCTTCCAATAGACTACCACATGATACAAAACAATTCGAATTGTTATCCTTCATGATGTTTACTTTATCTATGATATAGCTCTTTGTATTTAAGTTTAGGGATAAGCCTCATCTCTTGCATGAGATTATAATAACCTTTTGGAACAGATTCACTCCTTTTGTGGAGATGACAGTATTGGTGTTTTTGTATATATGTAACAAAATTCTATGAAGTAAAGGTTCATGGTTTTAGAATCTTGGCTCATATGATCAGTACTTTTTAGTGAATGAAATTGAAAGAAACTTCTGAAGACTTATTATCAATCTGGTGTGTGTATTGGTAATTTTCACTTTTGTTTCCATATCTTATTATCTTCTGTTGTAGTTTGCAATCCCTCATGATGTTATGTGTTTTTATTAGTCTCTTGAATTCTTCATGTGTTTTATCAATTTTTATTAGTCTCACACAGTGAGCCTTCTTAGTAATATATATATAATAAAAGTGTAAAGATCATCACTTATGACAGTTATTTTCATAATAGTTCAGTGAGAATATTGTAAGACTAGACATAGGTTTCTCTTGTTGAAATATTGTTAAATTGCTACTTGTGTTATTTCCTCCCAAAATTAGTGGATTTCTACCTTGAAGACCCACTGTTTCTTCTTCCATTTCACATTTTCTTCTCCTCATAGAATACAAACTCACTCTTTTGCTACCACATCAGGATCCAATACCATCATTAGTAGAACAGTGGATTTGACTGAAATATCTATTCAGTGAATGAGAGTTTGAACCACCTACCAATCTTATAAACCAAATCATTAAATTTCCTTAGAGTTTAGGATGTGTCTGGTCAGGCACTTGATGTATTCCAAGTGCTGATTCCAGTGCTAACAACAATGAGAACATTTAATCTTTGAAAAGTCCTTCTTCTTGCCTGTCTGACTAGAATCTGATTTGGAATGGGATGCCTTCCCTTTCCCTTTCTTTTCCTTTCTAGCCAAGCCACAGTTCTCCTCATCTTTAGTCTTTGATAAGGACCCATCTATGGTATTCCGAAAAATCTATTCTTGTACCAAATCAGACCATAATCGCTCCCACTTTGGTAGCTTCTCCCTCCCATTCACTGAACCCTGGTAGTTTTTCCAACTATTGGGAAGGCCTAGAAGTGATAGGCTCACTAGATCATTCATGGAAACTATAACACCAACACTTCCAAGATCATCTTGACATTGAGTGAAATTCGTCAAGTATTTTGGTATTATGTCACCCTTCTCCATCTTTTTTTGAGCTTGTCCATCAATGCCAAATTCTTGTGGTCACTGCTATTCTGAAAAAAATCTATTAAGGTCTTCCACATAGCATATGGAGTTTCCTTTCCATGGAGGTTCGAGACAATATGATCTCAAACTCCTTCTAATAGAATCCTTCTTGCCTTTGCCTCACTCTTCTTCCATGCATCCATATTTTGAGCATCCGTTGCTGCAGGACTAGGAATATCACTGTCCATGAAATCCTTCGGCCAATTATCTTCCAACACTTCTTCCATCCTGTCCTTCCAAGCTATGTAATTCAAACTACCCTCAAGGGCATATTCGAGTCTCAATCCACATAAATACATCCCGACCTTGCTGCTGGTCTTGAAGTGTAGATTTGCAAATTAGATTCACCTACTCAAAAAAAACTTGTATTCTTCTCTTCTATAGTGATTCCTGCTCTGATAGCATGTAGAAAATCCATGTAGATTCAACTGATCTTGTAGTATGCTAAAAAAATACTTGAATATACTCTAAAAATTGCAGAAACCAATTACGATGGCACAATCACATGAACAATAAAGAGAAATAATTTCAATCACACAACACAAAGATTTATCTGGGGAAAGCCTCAACTAAAAACCCTTCAATCTGTATATTGCATAAGTCAAAGAATATGAAAAAATATAGTTCTTAGCTTGAGCTTGAGAGCACTCTGAAATATCTCTGTCTATATCACTGATTCTTAGGCTAGCTTTATTCAATACTTAACCAACTTCTTGGCCTATGGATGCCCTCCTTTCTTGAGAAATACCTAGGGAAATTGAGCCCCTATTAATTAGGAAATTCCAAAATAATTATTGTGCAATAGATTAAGACCCTCCTATAACTCCATGCACCACTTGTACAATTTTATAATCATACAACTGATAGTACAATTCCCTTTAACTCCAATCTCAATTGGGTGATCCAGGTGGATTGAACAGGTCCAAATACAAGTGGCTTAAGTACAAATTCTCAAAAATAAAAGTTTCCAAAATGTGGAAAACTTAGTGTCAAGTTAAATATCTCATCTTTCTGATTCCAATGGCGCAGACGACACTCAATTCTGAGTTCGTATGAAGGAGTTAGGAGAAGTCAAAGTTTGAGGGTTGACTTGGTGACGTAGTAGCTTAACTTAGGAAACAAATTTGCTGAAACCTGGCCACCAGATTCCGGCCAACTCTGGTCGGATTTCGGGTGAAATTGTGGGATGGTTAGTTTCACTCCTTTGGTGAAAATCTAGGAGATTTTAAAAGATTAGTTTGTTTTAAAAAAAAATATTACAAAAATGGTAGGGCAGGCCATGACCCCCGCCCTACCCCAACGGTCAAACAAAAAATATAATTAATTAAAGGGGGCCAACGGCCATGACCCCACCACCCCCACATTCTATGATAACCGTAATATATTACGGGTGGGGCCAACGATTGTGACCCCGTAGCCCCAACCCACTCCGCTATAATGATCATACGGAGCAACCCAACCAGATCCATTCAATTGGCATGACTGGTGGAAGTGGAGGGGCGAGCTGCCCAATGCGGCCCCAACCCCCCACACTTGCATTAAAATATCTATGGAGGGTGTTTTAAAATCATGTAACAGTTAAAAAAAAAACAAATTCTAACATATAAAGGAGGGGGTGGGGTTTGACCACCCGACCCCCTCCCTCCAAATGCAGATCTCAAACCAATTCGGCCAATGACGGACTTGGTAAATTTCTCCTAGATTTTAATATAAAAACCTTCAATTCATAAGTGTGCCCAGGCAGTTTAGGAGTAGGCACGAAGTACGAGACAGGTGGAACCATGAGTGCTGCGGCAGGAGGGGGGCAGAACCATGATCTGAGCCATTTTCTAGAGGGTCCAGATTTTCACTTTGTCATATTTACGAAAATTTGATATGGATTCTGCACCTCTCGACGCCACGAATCCAATGGTGCTATCCATTTCTTCATCAGATATCTCCAATTTTTAGGCACTTTTAACTATGGAGGTATAAGGGTGTAATTTTTCATTTTATACTTGTACTTTAATTTTTTGCCACTTAATGAAAGAGGCCCTTCCCACTAATTGAGTAGGGCCTGGAGACGTAGTCCCTCCTGAACGAACTTTGATATCAATTTTTTATCTTCTTGCATGATGTTAATTGATTCTCTCTTCTTATGTTTATGCCTTTAAAGTTTCTTGCTTAAGCTGCAATTTTTACTTGTAATTCTTTAACACATCTCAAGAAAAAGATTTTTGGATCAAGTGGTATCAGAGAAAGTGTTTGTAGATGAGAATTACATGTTTGTATGCTAACTAGATACATGCTATGAAGAGGTGAAGGGACAATACAATATTTTGATCCTGATGTGGGACGTGCACATCGGAGAAGAAACATGGATTATGATGTTCGAAATGAGGAGGAGCTCAACTTCCGAAAGACCTTCTACACCATGGTAGATCAGGTCGAGAAATTGTTCTCTAGAATTGGGAAACTAGAGAAAGCAGGGGAGAATGCTTCAGAAGGAAAAGGTTCATGGCATGGAGATAATGGAGGATATCCACCTCCTCCTCCAACGAGTGAAAGTTCTTCCTCCTCTTCTCACTATCATCATAGGAATTCAGGAAATGCATCTAATAAACCTTTCTTTAAGTTAGATGTCAAATTTGATCTACCCATGTATAATGGTGAAAGTAATGCAGAGAAACTTAACAACTGGATTAGGCAACTTGAACTCTACTGCAAGATCCAGCAGATTGTGGAGGATGAGTCAAAGGTCCAGTTGGCTTCTCTTCGACTTAATGGCACAACTCATCTAGTGGGAGAGAAAACTTCAAGGCATCAATAATTTGGGTAACCTTCTTTCCTCATGGTTAAATTTTATTGTTGCACTTAAATATCAATTCTATCCCTTGGATGATAAGAAAAATCCTTAATGGAGTGGCAGTACCTAAGGCAAGGTAAAGGACAAAACGTGCAAATATTTACAGAGGAATTTAGAAAACAATCACTAAGTTTGGGAATTTCATTACATTCACCTAAAGTGGTAACTAAGCACATTGGGTCATTACATAGTTACATTAGACATTCATTGTTAATTTTTGAACCTACTACCATTGACTTAGACAGTGTAAAGGCCATTCATATTGAAAACAGGGGCATAAATTATAAGGATGATCGTTCAAAGAAACTTCCTTTCAAACCTTAAAATGGAAAATTCAAAGGGAAATGAAAGGGAAAGGAAAAGAAGATAGAATCAACGAAGAAAGATGAAGGAGAAAAGGCTTATGGCATTCACTACAAAAACGAAGGTCATGATGATGTTCATTGTTGGACGTTGTACCCAGAAAAGAAGCCAAAGAGATATGGTGGAAAGGGTAAGCAAAATATGGTAGCAACCGCACAACAAGACCTTGGATCCGACTCTGGCGATGAGGCATTGATCACAACAGCAGGAACACAAGGTACTCTTTCTCTTCATGTTAATTTTGAATCACATGGAATCACTAGTTCAATAGAGGAGCCTCTTCCTAATGAATGAAATAGAATTGAGTTGTTTCATATTAGATTTTTCATAAATCATACAAAAGTAGAGACTCTATTTGATTCAGGCTCTCAAAAAAATTTAATCACAGAATCCTTTTTTAAAAATTTAGGCTTATAAGTTAAGCCTCATCAAAAACCTTATCTGCTTGGATGGATACATGACAAAGTAAAATAAAATGTAACCAAGAAATTAAGGTAAAATTTGTAATTTCTTCTAAACTGGTGGATGAAGTAGAACGGGATGTCATACCATTGGATATATGTGGTATTGTGTTAGGGAGTCCCTATATTTACGATAGGAAAGCAGTTTTCCTTCGGCAAGAAAATAAATACCAAACCACAAAAGATGGCATAGATTATATTGTAAGAGCTCATCAAATCAAGATCAATGCCAGTCTTATAAGTGCAGGACAAATGAGGAGATTAGTGAGTTCCAACAAGGGGTGTTTTCTCATGGTTGCAAGAGAAAAATATGAAAAAAAATCTGATGCTTTCCAAGGATGTGATCCGACTCATAAACATGAATTATGTGAATTTATTTCTAACTATGATGAGTTGTTTTAGGAACCTAGAGGAATGCCTCCGAAATGGGAAATCCAACATGAGATCCATTTGTAGCATGATGCTCCATTTCTAAACATTGGTATGTATAGGATGTCATCTATCGAGATGGCGGAGATCAAAAAGCAGGTACAGGAATTGTTGAACCAAGGGGTCATCTGACCAAGTACTTCTCCTTGCGGCTTGCTGATCGTGTTAGTACCCTATAAAGATGGCACATGGAGAATGTGCATGGATTATCGTGTGCTAAACAAAATCGCAGTGAAAAATCGATACCCTCTCCCTCGCATTGATGATTTGTTAGATCGATTAAAGAATGCTATCTATTTCACCAAATTGGATTTGCGTAGTAGTTACACTAGGTTAGAATTGTAGAGCGGGATGTGTGGAAAACTGCCTTCAAGACCAAGAAGGGGTTGTTCGAATGGATGGTGATGCCATTTAGACTGTGCAACACTCCAACCAAATTCATGAGAGTCATGAATGATATTTTTAGGCCTTTCATTGATGAATTTGTCCTTGTGTATTTAGATGATATTCTTGTCTTTAGTAGGACTTGGGATGAACATGTATGCCATGTAAAGAAAGTGCTTGATGTATTAAAGAGGGAAGAATTGTATGTAAAATTGTCAAAGTGTGAGTTTGGGAAAACCTCTTCGGTTTACCTAGGTCATATTGTCGGTAATGGTCAATTAAAAATAGCTCCCTCCAAAGTTGAGGTGATTGTAAAATGGCCTAAGCCTACTAATGTAACAGATGTTCGTAGTTTTCTAGGTGCAGTATAGTACTGGAGGAGATTCATTGCCAACTTCTTCGTTATTTCATCACCCTTACATGCACTGACAAGTGTAAAACAAGCCTTTCACTGGGGAGGAAAGCAACAGAATTCCTTCGAAGAACTGAAAGAGAAAATCAGTACGACACCAGTCTTGGCTTTACTAGATCTCCAATAACCTTTTGAGATCGAAACCGATGCCAGTGGGTACGCCATGGGAGCCGTACTATTGCAGAAAAAGAAGACAATATGTTACCATTAGGATAATTTCTCCCAGGCTGTCATAAATTACCCCACTTACAACAAGGAACTGTATGCCTCGGTTCAAAGTGTGAAAAAGTGGAAACACTACCTGCACGGCAAGGAAGCCATTATCTATATGGATCACCAGCCCTTGCAATACCTTTAGTCACATAACAAGCTACAACAGTCTTGTCATTTCAGATGGATGGGGTTTCTACAACAATTTCATATGGTAATAAAGTATAAGAAGGGCACTAGTAACAAAGTAGTAGATATGCTCTCTCGACCTCCTATTGCTGCTTCTATTATTTTGCATAATGCTTCGTTTTATTTTGAAAGTTATGTTGAAAAATACACGAACGATGATGGCTTTAAATAAATATATGAAAAAATAACTCATGGTTCATAGGTGGACAACTATCATTTGCAGGGGAAGCTGTTGTATCACCTTGGAAAATTGTGCATACCCACAACAGAAAGGGTACATGTAATTCGAGAGGCACAAAATTCTCTTGTGTTTGGTCACTTTGGTGTGTAAAAAACCTTATGTAATTTGCAAAGGTTTTGCTTTTGGCCCCATATGAAAAACATTGTAACCCGTTTTGTAAAGGGATGTGTGATGTGTTATATTTCAAAGCTCTCTAATAGAAAACTCAGGCTCTACACACCACTCCCTATCCCAGGTCGTCCATGGGAAAGTGTGTCGATGGACTTTGTAGGAGGTTTTCCTATGTATACAAAGGGTCATGACAATTTGTATGTTGTCGTTGATTGGTAAAATGTGCATATTAATGCCTTGTACAAAGTAGGTCACTGCTGAGAAGTCTGCTTATATTTTCTTTCAATTTTTTTGGGCCCACTTTGGGTTGCCCACATTGATTGTGTTAGATCGAGACTCTTGCTTCCTTGGAGATTTTTGGATCAGCTTGTGGCGAATGATGGACACCAAGTTGAAGAGAAGCACAAAATTCCATCCAAAAACCGATGGATAGACATAGGTCGTTAACCGTACCATGGTACACTTGTTGCGGGGTTATTGCAGCACACATCCCAAGTTGTGGGATGGGCATCTTCCATATGTGCAACACACCTACAACTGAGCAGTGCATTCCTCTACCCAACGTTCACCATTTAAGACATGTTTTGGTTACTTACCAAATGACCCTTTTGACATGATCTATGGAAGGGATGAAGATGCCAGTGGACGTGGTGACAAGGACAAAGTACAACGGTTCATCCAGCGGATACAGACAATTCACCAAGCAGTGTAAGAGTAGTTGGAAAAGAGTCAGGCCTAATATAAGGCCCGACATGATAAGCATTGAGTCAACCATCAATTTCAAGTTTGTGACAAGGTGTGGTTCCATATCAACAAGGATCGAATGAAGGGGCAAGGTAAGAAATTGCGACCAATCCGGTATGGTCCATGTATCATATTGGAGAAGATTGGGAATAATGATTTTTGACTCAATTTTCCTGTATACATGTAGATGTACTCGGTCATGAATGTTGAAAATCTGAAGCTTTATGAACCACCATTGATTATGGACACTAAGGAGGTAGGATTAGTTCCTACAGTGGATGACTTTGCGCCAGAGTATTTCGATGAACTTCCAGAAGACATCATTCTCGATCGAAGAACCAATACTTCACGAAGAGGAGATGTGGAATATCTTCATGTTGGTTTCAAAGGGATGCACCCAAGTAAATCTAAATGGCTTGAAAAGGAGAAGGTGAGGGAGCAATTGCCTCACTTGCCTATTGATTGATAAGGCTTTTGGGGTCCAAAATCTCTTTAGTGTGGAGGAATGATCCAGGTGGATCGAACAGGTCCAAATGCAAGTGGCTTAAGTACAAAGGCTCAAAAATCAACGTGTTCGACATGTGGAAAAATTAGTGTCAAGTTAAATATCTCGCCTTTTTGATTCCAACGGCACAAAACGCACTCAATTCCGAGTCCGTATGAAGGAGTTAGGAGCAGTCAAAGTTTGAGGGTTGACTTGGTGATGTGGTAGCTTAAGGAGGAAATTTTTTTTCTGAAACCCGACCAATGGATTCTGGCCAAATCTAGTCAGATTCTAGGTGAAATTGTGGGATGGTTAGTTTCACTCCTTTGGTCAAAATCTGGGAAATTCGAAAGATCAGTTTGTTTTCAAAAATAAAAAAAATACTAAAAAAATGGCAAGACGGGACATGACCCCTGCCCTACCCCAACGATCAAACAAAAAATATAATTAATTAAAGGGGGTCAGCAGCCATGATCCCACCTCCCACACATTCTACGGTAACTGTAATATATTACAGATGGGGCCAGTGGATGTGACCCCGTGGCCCCAACCCACTCCTCTATAATGACCATACGGAGCAACCCAACCACCTCCATTCAATTGGCATGACTGACGGAAGTGGCAGGGCCGACCACCCAATGCGGGAACAACCCCCCATGCTTTCATTAAAATATCTCTCGTAGGTGTTTTAAAATCATGTCATAATTAAAAAAAAACGAAATCCGACTTATAAAGGAGGGGGCGGGGTTTGACCACCCGACCCCCTCCCTCCAAATGCAGATCTCAAACCAATTCAGCCAATGACGGACTTGGTAAAGTACGCTTGACTTGTAGTATAAAAACCTTCATTTCATAAGTGTGCCTAAGTAGGTCAGGAGCGGGCACGAAGTACGAGATAGGCAGAACCATGAGCGTTGTGCAGGAGGGGGGCAGAACCATGATCTGAGCCATTTTCTAGAGGGTCTAGATTTTCACTTTGTCAGATTCAGGAAAATTTTATATGGATTCTGCACCTCTCGATGCCACGAATCCAATGGTGTTGTCCATTTCTTCATCATAGATCTCCAATTTTCGAGCACTTTCAGCTATGGAGGTATAAGGGTGTAATTTTGCATTTTATACTTGTACTTTCATTTTTTTCCACTTAATGAAAGAGGGCCTCCCCACTAATTGAGTAGGATCAAGAGGCATAGTTCGTACTAGATGAACTCTGATATCAATTCTGTGTCTTCTTGCATGATGTTAATTTCTTCTCTCTTCTTATGTTTATGCCTTTAAAGTTTCTTGTTTAAGCTGCAATTTTTACATGTAATTCTTTAACTCATCTCCAGAAAAATATTTTTGGATCATTGGGTCTTCCTCTAAACTGACATGCATGAGCTATTTTTAGTAATTATCTGATTGATAACTGCATGTGAATTAAATCATATTTAATTCAATGTACCTCTCAATGTTTCCTCCATTAATTATAACTAGTTAAACTAATTTTAACTCAAATAATTAAGTTAAATAATTACAAAAAATAAAATGTAATTCCCCCCCCTAAAACTTAGGAAACACTCTACATGCCTTTAGTTTGACCCTAAACTTGAAATGAATAAGTTAACTAAGTCTTCTTGACTTAGTTAACTCGTACAAGTTGTCATGTGATGTGGAATTACAATTTCCTTCTAATTTAATTAAGGAAAAATTAAATTAGAAGCCTCTTCTTGTTTCCATTTTCAACACATTTAACTTTTGACAACAAAAAAACCTTGATTATCATAGCATCCAAACCATGGTATTTCACATACCATAATATTAGAGTAAAACACATACATCAATCATACATGGCCATAGAAATAACGATGCTTTTGATGAATATCTTAGATAAATGCAACCACATACTATATCATACCAACTAAGGAACCTCATGCATCCATGCACCTAAATACCTCCTCCTCTCAAAGAGAGTCTGTAGAACTTAATAAGGAAATGAACCATGATATTTGGAACATGGTACATTACAAAAACCTCATACCATAATTGGTTAGTTGAGGCATATTAAGCAACTGTGCATATTCATGTAATAACTTTGTAACCCAGTAGGATAACAACAACACATAGGTCCCTAACTTCATCATGATCATGAAAGAATATAAGGTGAATGATCCTGGTGGATATTGGTGGCCACCTGCCTATTCCACTTGAACCCCAAACAATATTTCTTTCAGTATCCTTAATTGTAAGGAAATTTACTACTTTTGGCCTTTTTTTCGGGTCCTAAACTTCTGGAGTCGCTTTGAGGCCCTAAACAATTTTTTTTTGGAAAAAATGCAAGCCCTCAAACTATAATATAGGTTTTTAGTTGAAATTTGTAGTCCTTAGATAAATATTTCTAATGATTTATCCTACATGTCAAATGGATATCATATGCCAAAGTTATGATCCCGGGAAGTTGGTGAACTAACTAACCCCAATGGGTCCCACAAACTTTTGGTGCTTCTGTAATATTCCTAAATTAGCACACAACTAATTGGAATATTAAATTTTGATTTTTCTCTTAGATAGAGGAATAAGAGGGTATAAAGACCCATAAATTTCCTTAGTAGGAATAAAATACACTCCTAGTGTGAATAGAGGTCATCTAAAAAGCTGGATTGAAGACCCTTAGGTGTGAAAAGGGGCTAGAGCATGAAGACTAGGTCAAATTTGACCAAATCAACAACGTTGTTATGGAGGAGTGGCATTCATGGTGGGACAACACAGTTTTAGAGGGAGATTGAATGCATGGAAATAATGACCTAATTGAGTGGGTCGAAGGGTGAGGAAGCTCATAACTTATATAAGGAAGAGAATGTCAGCCATATAGGGTTATGTTTTATAGATTATTATTTTGATATGGTCTATTTAGACTTGTTTCTCTCTTTAGTTGTTTAGCTAAGATTGCAATGTTGTTCAAAACAGGGTGTTACCGAGTGGGAATCCCACCTCTTTCCTTGAGAGGCCTCTTGGAGGAGTATTGCACTACATTTCGACACTCAGGCTTAAGGCCAAGCTACAAATTTCTTCATCATTGCAGTTTCCACTTAGAGTAGTGCTGTGTTGTAGGGTGCAGTAGTGGAGAGTTGATTTGGGTCACTTCCTTGCCTGATTTCCGTTGGAGGAAAGTTTCCTTCCATTGGGAGACCAAAAAATAGGACCCCTGAGCCTTATTTCATCATCCAGCATTAGGCTAAAGTACTTATATTAGTTACAGTGCAATTTTCTGAAGAAACTACGTTATTTCAGTGTGTAGTTGCAGTAGAGGGTTTGGAGCCCTAGTTAGGGGAGATAGATTTTCAGTGAGGGGATCGACCTCTCATTTGGGGAATCTATAGGAGGAGATTTCATACATTTCCAGATCATATCAGAAACCTCCAATCATCTATCCAGTTGTAGAGATTATTCAACCCTAGGGCCATATTTGTATTTTCTGCATTTTGTGTATTTTAGGAAACCCTTCCTTGGTTATCTTGGAAATGTGCTTGGGAACTTAGATCTCTGTTCCCAGCATTATTTGAGCCATATAAATTTAGATCCATGTATGGGAATTATTCAACATAAATTATATCTAATAAAAATGCACTGTCATAGCCTTGGGTATTTGTTGTGTAGCAGTGTTCTTCATATTTCATGTACATGTTCTCTTGAGGCTTGTTTTTCCAACTTGAGTGACTATTTCCTCAAGAAATTGTATACATTTTGCTGCTATGATCCTAATATGATGGATATATGATCATCTTACATTTTATGTGTTGATTTACATTTCTATTTCCAGTTTTATGCACTATATTCCTATTTTTCCTATTTGGGAATATTACAGTGGTATCGGAGCATAATCTTGGCTCAGCCTATGGATCTCAGCGATTATGCTAACAGGAGAATAAGAAGAAGGAGAAAGAGATCAGAATGATGGAAGGGATGAGTTTTATCTCATCTCTTTTCATATTTACAAGGGACCTCACCAAGGAGGTCAAGAAAAGAAAGGTGGAGAAAAACAATGAAACTACACTAGGGTTTCAAGATAAGGAAGGTCCATGTACTTCCTATCAGCAGAAGAAAGAACCGGTATTTCATAGAGCTCAAAATCAATACACTTTTCCCTTTTATTTTGAATAAGAAGGAAAAAGGCATGGAGATGGAGGACACTTATATCATGAGATTCTAAGCGAGTATCTTGCAGAATACAAATCTCAATCAAGAGCTTTCAAGGATAATCTAACTCTCCCACAGTTCATTTAGCTCAAAGAAGAAAGAAGACCTTGCCGCAATAGATTTCTATTATCTACATTTGATGGGTCATCCATATGCACAACAAGAGATTAGGGAATGAATTTGAATGCATTCTTCCTACTACATCCAGTAGTAGAAAGAGAATATGTTGAGATTGCAGCGCTGCACCTTGAGGGTGAAGCAAAAATTTGGTGGTTCAGCCATTTTAGTCATGTAAGAGTGATTGCATATGCAAATTTTACTCAAAGGTTGATTAAGAAGTTTGACAAGAAGAAATCATAGGAGAAGAAACTGCCACCACCACTTGCTACAGGAGTACTTGCATCAGGAGAAAGAACACTTGCACCTTTTCAAATTGGTCTTGATCTCTTGACATTTAGAGTCCCATGCACTATTCTGGAGATGCATGAGGAGGAGGAGACTTGTACCAGCACTGATGCAATCATAGAGGAGCAGTCATCATCATCAATAGTTGGGGAAGTCATCACACTAGGGGAAGTAACCCTTGTAGTAGTACAAGATGTTCCCAAGATTTACCAAGGTATGCACATATTTCCATTTCCTATTATTTCAACACATCATATGGAGGATTATGGAAACATTGTGTAAGGGAAAATGCATGACCTAGGGTCAAAGCACATCGCTGATTTGGAGTAACAGACTATAACTGTGCTGAGGACCCTTGATTTGTTCAAGGAGGAGATATACAATCATCCTAGTTATTCATTGTTGAGCTGCACACAACTCTTGGGGTTGAAGTGTATATTTTTGGAGGATAGGATGAATATTGTCCTAAACAATGCAATGTAGAACTATGTGTTCAAAATTGAGCATGATCTTAAGACAAAATATGCACCATCATGGAGATCAGTAGCGCTGTCATTGAGCAACAATGATGAGTTGGGGGCCCAACCATTATTGGAGCATTCCAATGACCATTCTACATGTGTAGCAGGGGATAGGCAGATGGTTTATGAGAGACATCTTATCTTCCATTGTTATGATGGATATTTTTTGATGAGCACTTCACTGCTCAATGAGAAGAATTTTCCTTCAGTATATTTGGATCCTTATGGGATCAAATTGGTCGTTGATGAGTGGTCTTCATTTGGAGATCTCCAGGAGATTTCATTTCAACATCCCATGAAATGCAAAGATAGAAATATGATTTGGGAGGATGGTATTCTCCATTGGAGGGATACCAATTTTGAGCATGATGATATACACTCACCATTGGTTGGATGGGTGATGTTGATGAGAAAGAGCCTAGAAATCCATTCACATATCTATGACACAAGGCAGCAGGAGGTAAGGCTGTGTTGGCTACTGTTGAAAGAGTTTGGCCATCATGTAGCATATCCTATTCCAAAGGGTGTGCTAATGGTTGGGACTTTGCATGGAACTTCCATCATATGGAAACAAGGAGTTTGGGTGTATTGGGGTAATGTGGTATCTTTCATGTCAACCATCATGTTGTTTCTCCATGGTTTACATGGTGATGGTGTGGGGAGGAAACAAGAGTTGTTGTTGCTTTGGAAACTCTTGGGAGAATATGGGTTGATTTTCTCCCATACTTTGCATTATGTTGCAGGAGTAGGTGATGGAACCATCATGGTGAAAAGGGGCTACTCCTTAGTCTTGGAGGATTAGGAGGTACTTCCACTTTGGAAGGAATCTCCCATATATAGAAGCATTATGGTAGATGAATTTGGCATTTGACATGTCAAATAATGGAGCTATGAGATGACAAGAGCCTTATTACAAAGGCCAACAATGTTGTCAATTGGGAGCATGGGGTTGTTGATGGAGTGTTCCCAGGATCACTTCACATTTGATGCACTTGATGGACAAGTAGGAGATGAGAGTGATGGAGTAGTGGATGGAGACATTTGTTACCATGATATGATCTTCTTGACTTGGATCTCCAAGCATAAGAAGAATGATTTAAATGCAGCACATGGTTCATTGCTTCTCATGGAGATATGCCATACCACTATGGAGGGCTCAGTCATGGATATTATCATTAGCTTACTCTCAGTACATGGTAAGAGTTGTGTTTTTGCACTTATTGATTATCTAACACAATATTTTCATTCTCTTGCCATTTCTATACAGTGCATTCCTCCACAAGAGGGCAAGCCTCAATTTGGGCTTCATGGCCATTTTTGGACCAACATCAGTGATATGGATAGCCATCTCTTCAATGGCTTGGGGCAAGTGTTTTACTATTATTTGTATTCTCAGTTGATAAACAATGTCATTTACTATTTTCTAGTAAATGAGATGACATGCAAAACTAGCAACCTGTTGAGAGACAACTTGCCATGTTATATTTTGAAACAACAGTTAGAAAAATTGTGATGTGACTACTTGGGAGACTATTGGTACTTTCCAGCACTATATAAAACCTTTAGTACCTCTCTCATTTGGATTCCATATGATGATAATGCCATATTCAATTTATATGGGATGGTCTGGGAAAGAACCAAAGAGTGGGTCTTTGAGGATCCAATTTCCTTTTTACTTCATGAAGGCAACATGATTGAAGCCCAAATTCAGCAGTAGCTCTACACTTATCATAAGTGGAGAGAGAGACATCATGGGGTAGGCCATTTGGTCTATCAAGTTCAGCAATGCAACCCACCTTCTTTGCATGAGCTTAAGGTGGAGGAGTATTTCTATGAGTTACCATTTTGGAGGGTGACTCATTTTGTATGGATGATAGCTTGGGGATGGAAGCTTCACATGGGAATGAAGGTTCCCAATATATTTCAGATTCCATGTCTCAAGAAGGCCTCTATACAGCATATTGTTTCCTCCATGGGTATTTCACTTTTTCATGATGATAACTATTTGGGATTGTCACCAAAAGCTAACTTGCATACTTGGGAGGAGAAACTTGGAGACTTATTGATGAGACAACATCTTGTACTTTGGAGGAACTCGTCATATGAGGATGCCACAGGAGGAAGAGGAGAGGCTCTTCAGTTCTATCCTTGTAGTTGCTTGAGGACAAGCAACATTTGGGAGGGGAGGACTGTAATATTCCTAAATTAGCACACAGCTAATTGGAATATTAAATTTTGACTCTGCTCTTAGATAGAGGAATAAAAGGGTATGGAGACCCATAAATCTCCTTAGTAGGAATAAAATACACTCCTAGTGTGAATGGAGGTTATCTAAAAAGCTATATTGAAGAGCCTTAGGTGTGAAAAGGAGCTGGATCATGAAGATTGGGTCAACTTTGACCAAATCAACAACACTGTTATGGAGGAGTGGCATTCATGGTGGGACAACGCAGTTTTGGAGGGAGATTGAATGCATGGAAGTAGTGACCTAATTAAGTAGGGCCAAGGGTGAGGAAGCTCATAACTTATATAAGGAAGAGGATGGAATCCATATGGGGTTATGTTATATATTATTATTTTGATATGGTCTGTTTAGACTTGTTTCTCTCTTCAGTTGTTTAGCTAATATTGCAGTGCTGTTCAACGCATGGTGTTACCGAGTGGGAATCCCACCTCTTTCCTTGAGAGGCCTCTTGGAGGAGTATTGCACTACATTTCCACACTTAGGCTTAAGGCCAAGCTACAACTTTCTTCATCATTGCAGTTTCTACTTAGAGTAGTGCTGTGTTGCAGGGTGCAGTAATGGATAGTTGATTTGGGTCACTTCCTTGCTTAATTTCCGTTGGAGGAAAGTTTCCTTCCATTGGGAGACCAGAAAATAGGACCCCTGAGCCTTATTTCATCATCCAGCATCAGGCTAAGGTACTTATATTAGTTACAGTGCAATTTTCTGAAGAAACTACGTTATTTCAGTGTGTAGTTGCAGTAGAGGGTTTGGAGCCCTAGTTAGGGGAGATAGATTTTCAGTGAGGGGATCAGCCTCTCATTTGGAGAATCTATAGGAGGAGATTTCATACATTTCCAGATCATATCAGAAACCTCCTATCATCTATCTAGTTTCAAAGATTATTAAACCTTAGGGCCATATTTGTATTTTCCGCATTTTGTGTATTTCAGGAAACCCTTCCCAAGTTATCTTGAAAACGTGCTTGGGAGATTATATCTCTATTCCCGACATTATTTGAGCCATATAACTTCAGATCCATGTATTGACATTATTCAGTAGCAGTTATATCTAATAAAACCATGATTTCATAGCTTTGGGTACTTTTTGTGTAGCATCGTTCTTCATATTTCATGTACATGTTCTCTTGAGGCTTGTTTTTCCAACTTGAGTGACTATTTCCTCAAGAAATTGCATACATTTTACTGCTATGATATTAATATGACAACTATATGATCTTCTTACATTTTATGTGTTGATTTACACTACTATTTCTAGTTTTACGCACTATATTTCTGATTTTCCAATGACTGAGCTGAAAGCTTCAAATTCATATGCATGTTTTGACTCTGAATTGGAACTTGACAAGGGAAATGAAAAAGGGATGTATATTATCAATGCAGAGCCCAATTCCAATGATTGCCACCACCAAGCTATAGAAGATTAAGCTCGAAGATCCAGAGGAGGGGGGACGTCTCTTTCACTCATAGATGTGGGTGAAAGGTTCTCCACTGCAATTCATTTTCAATAGCAGGAGCAAAAAGAACCTCATCTCAATTGAGGTCATGAAGAGGTTGGGCCTACCAAAAATAGCACATTTTTAGTCATGCACCATTGGATGGCTCCACCAAGGGTGATATCTGTGCTTCAGCCAAAAATGCCACCTGACCTTCAACATCAAGGCCTTCACGGATGAGGTATTGTGTGATGTTTCTCCTCTTGAAGTTTCTGATGTATTATTAGGCCAACCATACTTTTGGAAGTGTCATGATGTGTATGAGTCCAGGCCTTGCACTGTTATTATCACTTTGGGTAGTAATCTATATAATACACTGAAGGTAGCCTCTCCTACCTCCATTTCTTTGATCTCTGATAAGCAATGTAGTAAAATCATCTCCCAAACTAGGAAATTTGTTTTTTTGTTTGTTTTTAATTCGCTCTAAAAAAAAGGGTAATAACATGGCCACATCCATGGCCCTGGGGAAGGGTTCCTCCACTCAATAGAAACAGGTGGATAAGGTCATGGAATAATATAGGGACATCTTATCCTTACCTAAAGGGGTACCTTTGCACTATTAGGTCAATCATTTGATCGATCTAACTCTTAAAGCACTCCTACCCAATGGGCCAATATATTGCCCCTATCTGTTGGAAAATGAATAAATCAAGTGGAAGGTCCAGGAATTGGTACAAAAAAGGTACATCCAACCAATTTCCTCATCTTATGGGAGCCCGAGTGTACTTGTACAAAATATGGATGGGAATTGAAGACTTTGCATTGATTATCAGGAACTAAATAAAATCATTATCAGGAACATGTGTCCAATCCCATAGATTGATGACCTTCTTTACCAGCTCAAGGGGGCCAAGTATTTCAAAAATATTTATTTGAAGTCTAGATATCATCATGTTCCAATAGAACCCACATATGTATGGAAGACCACCTTAAAATCTAAACAGGGCCTTTTTGAGTGGTTGGTCATGCATTTCAGATTGAAAAATACCCCTACAACTTTTATGAGAATGATGGATGATATATTTAAATACTTCACCAACTCGTTTGTGGTTGTATATCTGGATGAAATCATCATCTTCAGCAAGAGTTGGGAATAATACTTACAACATATTCGACAAGTTCTTCAAACCCTGTGACAACACAAACTGAGCGCCAACTTGTAGAAATGCATCTTTGGCATGAACTAGGTCTAATATCTGGGTTGAGTCATTGATGATCATGGTGTGCATGTGGATCCAACTAAGATCCAAGTAATTTGGGATTGGCCAACCCTGACCACTTTGACAGAGCTTTGCATCTTTTTGGGCCTTGAAAATTTCTATCGAAGGTTCGTGTTGGAATTCTCTCATATCACTTGGCTTCTGAGTCAAATTTCCAATGGTAGAGAGAAAGAAAACTATTTTTGGTCCAAGTCCCAACATAAGACATTCATTGAGCTGAAGCACCGTGTTTACTTTGCACTAGTGCTCACATTGCCAAATTTACAGCAACCATTCGAAATTTAGACAGATGCCTTTGACTATGCTATTGGTGTAGTTCTCACCCAAAATCGGAATTCAATGGCCTATCATAGTGAGACAATCTCTAATACAATTGGTAAATACTCCACTTACAATAAAGAGATGTATTCCATTGTGCAAGCTTTACAAAAATGGAAACATTACGTTTTGGGGAAGGAGGCAATCATCCATACAAATCACCAACCTCTCTAGTTTATACAAACACAAGGGAAGTTGCATAATGATATTCATAAAAAAATGGTCCACATATCTGCAATAGTTCCATCTAAACATTAAGTATAATAAGGGAAACACCAATAATGTTGCATATTGCCCTAGTTGGCCACCGATTATGTTGCTGAACATTTTCCTCGACTCTTGTGGGCATGATATTTTTGGATGGCAAAAAATTTACAAAAATGATTTAGAATTTACCAACACATACCAAATGTTGCTAGAGGGAAAGCAAGTTTCAAACTTCCACTTGTAGGACACACTGTTATGCCACCTGGGATACCTTTTTGTTCCTTTAAGTGAGCATTCCAAGATTATTTGGGAGGCGCACTGTAATAAGGTCACATGACAATTTGGTATAGAGAAGATAGGGGAAGTACTAACAAAAAAAATTATTGGAAAAAAATCTGATAGAGTGTTAGAAAATACATCAGATCCTGCACTTCCTGTGCCATCTCCAAGTCAACCATTAAGAATCAAATCATGCATACTCCTCTTCCTACTCCTAGTCGGCCTAGGGAATGCATATCCATGGAATATATGTTTAGCATTCCTTCTACCAAGCATGGAAACAACTGTGTATTTGTGGTCGTCAACAGATTTTCTAAGATGGCCATATTGGTTGCCTGCAAGAAGAGTATCACAATAGAAGCCACTGCCAAAATATTATTTGAACGAGTGTGGGTACATTTTGGGATTCCAGAGACCATTATATCAGAACGTGATAGCATATTCCTAATCACATTTTGGTTGAGCCTTTGGTCCTAGTTGGACACCAAGCTCATCAAGTCCACTACATTCCACTCCTATATTGATGGCCAGAAAGAGGTCGTCAACAAGATTATTGTGCACATACTACACATGTACAACTCTAAGCATCTAGGAACATGGGATGAGAGTCTTCCTATGTGAAACAAAACTATAACATAACTATCCATAGCTCAAATGGCCATAACCCATTTCAAGTGGGCCTGTGATTTCAACCATTATGCCCTCTTGATGTTTCACTTCCAGTTGCAACTACATAGGAATAACCTTCGCATGTTCAGTCTGAAGCTGATAAAGCCACTAGGTTTATTGAGCGCATTCAGCACATCCTCCGGTAGGTTCATTACATCTTGGATAAATCCAATTCCAAGTACAAGCAATGACATGATTCAACATTGTGTGCTACATAAGTTTTAGGTGGGTGGTAAAGTTTGGTTACATCAGCAAATATAACGCCGTGTTGGAGCCCATCAGAAGCTTCAAAAACTCCAATATGAGCATTACACCATAAATAAGGTTGTGGGAGACAACACTTTTGAGCTTAGTATCCCCCCATTCCTTGGATTGCACCTTGTATTCAATGTGAACAACCTTCAGCCATACTTTCCACCATTGTTGGACATATCATACATTGCTAAGAAGTTGACACCAACAAAGCTCAACCAATACTACATTGAACATGCCACAACTAATCATATCATGGACACACAGATCAAGAACACTCACAAATAGAGGATCCAACTATATCAAGTTTTCAAATATGGCCAACTCTTGCACTAGGGCGAGTGGCTCACTAGGGACCAAGTTCAACAGAAGTTTCCCCATATCATGGATGCACTCAACACAATGGGGACCATTGCTTCCTAAGGGTGGAGGATTGATCTAGGTGGATATTGGTGGCCACCCACCTATTCCACATGGACCCAAAAAACTATTTCTTTTAGTTTCCTTAATTGTAGCAAAATTTACAATTTTTGGAAGTTTTTTGGGTCCTAAACTTCTAGATCCATTTTGAGGCCCTCAATAATTTTTTTTGGAAAACGGAAAAACCTCCAACTTGTGACAAGGTTTGTAGTGGAAATTTTTAGTCCTAAGATATATCTTTCTAACAAGGTATCGTAAACGTCAAATGAATATTGTATGCCAAAATTATGACGTTGGGGATTTGGTGTACCAACTAACCCCAATGGGGCCCATAAATATTTAGCGCTTCGTCTCCTAAGATTAGATTTTTGGATTTTTAGGGTTTTCTATTGTTTCTCAATTATAAAAAGGTCTTCAAATCTCATTGTAACATAGTTTAGAAGGCATGTAGCCATCACATCTATTCTCAGAGATAAGCTACCATCACCCGAGCTAGTTTATTTCCATTATGCATGTAAACAATTTTCAATATTTGTTATTAATGGATTGAAGTTCAGTTTTTGTTGAAGTTCCATGTTTCAATTTAAATATATATTTAATTTTATTATTGCATGAATCTAGATCAAAAAAATAGTCACTATAATCAAATAGAGACCTCAACAATATTTTAGAGGTATAACTAATCCATACACATAACACATAATCTAATCTACCAAAGAGATGACCCACAAACATGTTTGTAACAATGATATACCCAACTTAGGAATAAATCAAATGATGAACCATATGAAATAACAACTTAATTACTAATGATTTCCAAACCATCCATCATATATTTATTAGGAAATACACAACTAAATTGATAAGGATGCAACCACATAGCTTAGGAAGCACATATCTACCATGGATACACAAGTTAGCTAGTCAACCATATATATATATAACAACTCAGACATTATTACTTAGATGTTTCAAGATTACTCATTAGTCATCCATGGCACCATATATATAAGGATAAATACCTATGTTATTAATTTTGGAATTACTAACAATTGAGGGGGGGACTTCAACTCTCCACCCAACCGTATATTAGTTGCACTACAATTGTTTCTTGTAGTTGACCATCCCCAAGCCAGATTTAGAGCCTAAGGAGTGAAGTGCTCAAGTGAAATGTACACCAACCAGTCAATAAAACCACACAGGAATCCATAGATCACATGGTGTTTCCACCTAAAAACCCAATAGGATTTTCTAGAACTGAATATGGCTCCTCCTACTAAACAACCACCATGTTTCTTTTTCCTTCAGTTATGCACACCTACAAACCCTTGAACTAGCACTTGATTTTTATTTCACCTTTGTTGAGTGTGCCTCTCTCTTTGCACTAGGCTATTCAAGTGATAATTAAATATTCTCTTTCATGTCGTGTTGGAATTTTTCTTCTCATTTCCATCCCCTGCATATTATTTCCAATGATTGTTAAAATAACATCCTCTCCTTGCATGTCTGCACTCTTTTTATCATTTTCTACCAATTTCCTTTTGTGTGTTGACCCTGCCAACGTGTACCATAAGAGTAGGAGTTCCTCCTCCTTTCCCAGGAGACCATACTCCATTTTTAAATGTATGTACCATCTTGTCATTAATTCAACAATAATATAGGTGGAAAAATAAACGAATAATTCTGAGTTTAGTAGTTTCCCAAGCAACTTCAACTCCTCATAGTTCTGAATCCACATCCCTCCTCAGCCCAATCATTTTTACATATTTTCATAATTATTTACAATGAAAATTGCACATAATAATATTTACATGAGGGGGGCAGCCAAAAGGGTTGTTACATACCCCACCCCATTATAGGAAAATCATCCCCAACATGAAAAATTTTAGGGGCTAATATTCCCAGGTGGGCTAATTTTCCATGATTTTTCGAAAAAAATGATTCGTCAATTTTCTTTTTTTATAAAAATGATTTGCCCAATTTTTACAATATAAAATTATTTTACCTTAAAAATCACCAACATTATATAGAAAATATATATGAAATAATTATAAATTTAAATAAGTTTACAAAAACATCAATAAACTTTTATTAGTTGCATATTATGGAATAGTGAGATTCACCTATGTTTTTAAACTTCAAGATAATTTTCCATCCTTAAAATTTTCATTGATCCTTAGTGCTCTATATATAAACACAAATTCAATAACAAGATTTATGTAACATACACCTCCCCTCACATATACCTAAGTAACCGGCCAACCGGGGTAAACATGATTTTGAAGAAGTTAAGAGCAGACTCAACCTCCTTGACAATTTTAAGGAAGTGGAATCGACGTGGAAAACCATAACACTACAAGACCCCCAGAGGCTACCCCAGCCATCAAGTTGACTTGGCCCAAGGTCCCACTAACGTTTAATGAAGAAAACCCCTAGACGCTTGCTTGATATGGGCAAGGGTGTGTAGGGGAGGCTCTAGACGCACCAACAACATGGGCATGCATGCATCTAGGGACTCAATTTCCCAGAAATATGCTTGCTTCCATGGGATTTAAGGCAAATTTTAAGCCAAGAATCCCAGAATCTTCCTAGAACTCCCTATAGCTTTTAAAAATAATTAAACACACGGAGACAATTCCAAATGACCAAAAAATGACTCCAGGACTAGGCCTGAACATCCCCAACCGGGATTGGCATTCTGTAAAACACTTAGCATGAATGAAATATATAGGTCTAGGACACAAGATAGAGCATGAATGACTGGAAACTCTTATGAAACATTACAAGAAGGATCACCAACCTCTTCCTTGAGCATATATGAAATCAATTAGGCCTTGCATCCATTATTTTAATAATTACAAGTAAATACATGAAATAACCATGAAATGAAACAATCATTTAAAAATGCTACTAACCAACATAAAAACATGGAAATAAAAGTGAGATAAAAACCATTAAATGCACACATTAATAATTAAAAAATAAAGATAACTTAGCTTCCATTAAACATAAGCAATAATCGACCAGGTTTGGGACTTCCACGTACCACCCAACCATAGACATGGATGAGAAAAATATCTCTTCAGCCAGTCACCCCTGTGCCATATTCAAAGCATGAATGTGGGATATCATGGATAAACCAATCCAAAGCCAACCAAGGGAATCTAGAGGCTAAACCACCTCCACTCTCACCATACCGTGATCACACCAAAACCGGTGCTACGATCACAAAACTGAACCGAACTTGGAATGATATCGAGAATCCATCACTATCCTTGTGGAATTTCATGTCTCCCTATCTCTCAGGCTTTACTGCAATCCAACCCTGGATCACTAGGCCCTAAACCGAGACACCACCCTTAGGATTTACTGTGTATCCAGCCAAAATTGGTCAAGGGATTCCTAGGCGTTTGGGAATTTCCTTGAGACCACCTCCGCCCCGGATTTCGAAATCCATTTGGAAATTTCAAAGCTGAAAACTGAGATCAAAATCCCAACACACCACGGCATCCGGAAAAAGGAAAGGCAAGGCATAACTCCACTATCAAAACCCGACAAAACCATGCCACCAACAACAAGAGAACCAACTACCATAATGCATAAGCCATGCATATCTAAACCAACTAGGAAATCACACATGAAATAGGTTACCTGAAAGTATTCCTAATGAAGCTACTAGATCTTGCTCTTTATTGGTTGATCCTTCCTTTCCTTTCCTTTCCTTGTCCTTCCTTTGGTTGCTTTCCTCCTTCTTGGGCCATTACTGAAATACTCCAAGAAAACTCTAAGCATACAAGAGAGTGAGAGAGAGAGAATAATGAGAGAGCTCCAAAACTGAACTAATAAAGGTAACAACTCATCCTTAGAATCCTTTTTATCAATGAGGCCTCTTTTTTCTTCATTTTCAATTATTTTCCTTTATTTTCCTCCTCACATGCAACCTGTGACCTTTAACCTTCCTTTTCTCCTAATTTCCTTTATTTTCATAAAAAATGTGCCAACAATACTTTTTTCCTCTTTAATGCCTTATCCATTGCCTTTGAAAATTTTCCTTAGCCATAAAAAATATCTAGTGATTCCCACTATTATATATTTTCCCAACATTCAACTTGGAATAAGTGTCCCTTAACCGTGGTCTTATTTTTTCATTTATTAGCTTTTATTACATGAAATTTTTCCCAGGTTTGTTACAAAACCCTCCCCATTAGGGAATGCCTTCCTCAGTGTTAAGCCACATCTACACCTTATCAAAACCACTGAAAAGAAATCATACTTCTCGTGGAGCTTTATAACTTAGCTCGATGCAATATTTACAATGAGTAACCTGCCCAAAAGAAAAAACCATGATAACATGACCATAAAACATCCATACCACTTATTGGAGCTTTATAACTTAGCTCATGGTGGTATTTACATCCATATACATAAGTACATATACGAAAACATCACCAAAATATATGCCAAACATATACCAAAAATCAAACCAAAACTGATTTGCCTCAACTGACAAGCAATGAAGGATACATGGTCTGCATCTGATCCACCATCTCCCATGTAGCTTCATCAAGTCTAAAGTTCTTCCACTGCACTTTAACTTGCTCGATGGATCTATTCCTGAGCATGAGCTACTTCCGCTACAATATGCACTAAGGTTCCAGTTAGAATTCTCCTTCACTATCCAGCTGTTGTTAGCTTGATGGGGTCTAGACCTAGGTTCAATGTGACCACACAGTCCAACAAAACCTACTACTACCGACCCTTTCAGAAACAATTTACTTGAGTAGATTTAAGTCTCACCTGAGGCAATATAGGGGGATGCTAGAACCATGTTTCTACATCCAAAGGGACACTGGACTGTGGATTTAGAGATTTTCCTTCTTAACAGAGCTTTGCAGGCTAAATCTATCATTAATACCAACACTGTTCAATACATCTGTTGAACTTACTCACATGCTGCACAATCTTACTTATTCTTTCATTAAACAAAGTAAATAATCATCAACAGGAATACACTACTGAGTTGCAGATAAAAACCCTTTTCAGCATAAATATTCAGAAACAATAAGTAAAATAAAAACACATCAATATAACTCAAATATTTCTCAACAAGTATTTCATTAATAGCCAAATCCTTCTCATAAATTACCTTTCCACCTTGCGACATAGTTTTAGGGGTCTGCACACACAACTGCAGACTTCATAAGGTCTCTTCAAACATAGTTGCAGCAAAATTTTCCTCTAACCCAAAAATAGACTCTGACTCAAAACAATCTTAGATCTAAGTGCATAATTTAAGCCCTTCATCTATTTCCTTCTGAATTCTATCTAGATTCCTTATATATATTTTTCCTTTACAATACCATGGTCAAAAACCATGGGCAAAGTCCAAATTTCACAAAATATCCCTCCGATTTCATAATGAGGGGCTTTGACCCACCCCAAAGCCCCTATGACTAAAAAATACTCCATGATGCGTGATCCACTCCTCGATCTACGAAGTCTTTCCTTGCTTGATTACTTCACGAGGATATGAGCTCCAACATGCCCCCAACACAAAATTGTGACTCATCCCAAGTCACAAAGCTAGTGTGCCATCTATCTTCGCTTTGATGCCGCTCAAGGAATCCTTCAACTGGGGATCTATTTTGACGCACTAATTTTATTCTACTTTCTGAAACCTTGTTCACTTGATCCATGCTCTCCATAAGCCTGCTCGCTTGATTCATGCTCACTTGTATTTGCAACTTAAATAAAGTCTCATGCCGTTGACCAGCTGCGCGTAGCATCAAGACTCTACGTTGGCCATATATTCATTTTGAACTATCAGGGACGAAGTATTATTTGTATAAATTTAAGTGGATACCATTAATATAACTAGGGAACAATTCACTATTCATCTTGGCAAGATAGACTATGCCTCCTTCCATCACCTCTCAAAAAATATACGGGCCAAGCCAGTGCATTTGCCGTTTTCCTGGGAACTTTGCAAACTTTTTGTCATACAAAAAAAATAGATCCCCATATTTGAACGTATTTTTCTTAATGTGACGATCATGCCAAGCCTTCTCTCTTCCCTTCTAAACTTGATGATGAAATCAAACAATGAACCAATCCTCTTCCAACTCAAGGAGTTGCGCTAATCTTTGCTCCATAATTTTGTTATCCGCTATATTCGTCACTGATACAATGCGAAGATTAGGTACAATATAATCCATTGGCATCACTGATTCCTGGACATACAGTCATCGGAAGGGGGTCTGACTTGTAAGCTTCTTACAGGTAGTTCTATAGGCCCATAACATAGCAGGAATGCGCAGATCCCAGTCATTTATATTAATGTTGCATAATTTTGTTAGCATGTTCTCTAATATTTCGTTGAAATATTCTACTGTGCCATTCACCTGGGGGTGGTATGGGATAATATTGTGGTGACCAACTCAGAATTCTTCAGTCAAAGCCTCAATAGTGCTATTCAGGAAATACTTACCTCGGTTGCTCATCAAAATTTTCGGACAACCAAACAGTGACACAATATGCTCAAAAATGAATTTCGCTATCGGGTCCATAGTAAAAGTCTCTACTGGTTGAGCCTAAACCCATCGAGTGAGGTAATCAGTCACATTAATAATGTACCACACACCTGTTTTGTTTCCCGAAGGATCAGTTGGTCCTACAAAGTCAATCACCCATTTATCAAAATCTTGCAATGTGACCTAGGGGTGAAATAACATTTCATCTCTTCGCGATGGTCTTCCAGTCCTCTAATAAACATCACATGTGCTACAATACTCCTTTGAATCTTTATGTATCGTAGGCCACCATAATCCAGTCAGAATCTTATACGTAGTATATTTTCCTGCGTAGTGACCTCCAATGTCTCCGCCATGTGCTTCAACTAGTATTATGTGTCATTCGTGCTCAGGAACATATCTTTGGAGAATTTTATCGATCCCCATTTTATACAAGTTTCCTACAATTAGAGTAAAATTTTCCGCCCTTATGACCAACTCTTTCTTCTGCTGCAAAGTATATTCCACATGTGCGATTCCCGTTGAGAGAAATTGAATGATATCCTAGAATTTCTCATATGCAACCTTGATAGCGAACACCTGTGCATCAGGTAATAATTCCTCAAGATTTTTTGGTTCCTCCCCTGTCTCAATTCTGGACAGATGGTTTGGTCCAGAATTCAAATGATCTGGCTTGACAATTACCTCAAAATTATTTTCTTCGAACAACAGTAACCATTGGAAAATATTCCCCTCGAACACAAGCTTTTTCACTAGGTATTTCAAAGCAGAATGATCCGTGAACATTTTGAAGTGCGCCCCCAATATATAGTGCATGTATTTTTGCAGCACACATACCATTTCCACCCCTTCACGCTTTGTGGTGGAGTAGTTCCTATCTACTTTAGACAACTTCCTTCTTTCAAAGTCTACAGGGTGATCAATATCTCCTTCTCTAGGCTGTGCTAACACAAATCCTAGGGCTATGCAGGATGCATCGACATGTACATGAAATATCTTCTTCCAATCAGGGAAGACAAGAATAGGTGCAGTCACCATTTTTTCCTTTAGTATATCGAGACTCTTCTGAAAATTGTCATACCAACAAAACTTTACATCTTTCTTCAATAACTTCTCCATTGGCGCAGTAATATACGTGCATGCATTAATGAACTTCCTGTAATATCTTCTATGTACGAGCATCATGCGTAGTAGTTTTTCATTTGTTGGGGGTTCCAAATTGATAATCATGGAAATCTTTGTAGGGTCTACCACCAATCCCTATTTTCATACAATGTGTCCCAACAAAATACCATATGGTATGCAGAAAATGCACTCCTTCAGGTTCAAGGAGATTTGGCACTTCATGCAGGTATCTAGGATCAAGCACAAACTAGAGACATGCTTCTTTAATAGGCCAAAGACTGTCGAGTCATCGAAATATACTTCCAGGAAGTTATGGATATATTATTTGAAAGTTGCAAAAACAACCCTAGTAAATATATCCAGTGCATTCTTCAACCCAAATAGCATGAAAGTGTACTAAAAGGACCCCCACTCAGTAGCAAAGGTGGTCTTTCTCTTGTCTTCCGGTGCAATCTTGATTTGATGATGCCCGGAGAATCCATCCGTAAATGAGTATGTCCTTCCCACCAAAATTTTCCAATACTTCATCTGTGAATGGTGTGGGAAACAGATCATGGACACATGCATCATTCATTTTGTGACTATCAACATAGATTGTTATCTCTCCTTTAGTCTTCTTCTCTTAGACCACCCTAGGGATAACCCACTCATACTCCTCGATTGGTTAAATGAAGCTAGCATCAAGATTTTTTTTGAGTTCTTCCCTCACTTTCTCCTTATACTTTGGGTTCAACCAAGATGGGCGCTGCTTGAATAGCTTCACATCAGGCTTCAAAGTGATGTGCATTACTCCTAGTTCTCCCACAATGCCTTTTAATTCAAATAATTTTGTAAGGAACATGTCCTGGTATTCATGTAGCAGCTTGGTAACCTTGCTAACTATGTCATCATCCCAATAGTCCCCTATCTAGGCAAACTTAGGCTCCGCCTCTGAGCTGATGTTGACTTATTGCATCCTGAATAGTTGTGCTACATCCCAAATTGCTATCTTGGGCCTTGCAAACACGCACTATCCTTCAGCATAAGGGATATGAATGTTACATGGATACTCCTCGCCTTCCTCTACGGTCAAATTGTAACATTCATGGGCTTGTGCCAACTGTGCAGCCCAGTCGGGTGGTACCAAAGTTCTTGGCTCCTTAGTAATGTGAAATACTCTTGCCTTAACATCTTGAAGGGCCTCATTAATACACTCCTAACCATCAGTGAAGCTATATGTTAATAGGAACCCATCTATCATCTCATCCCAATCCATGGTTCCATGACACAACTCTGTTTCAAGATACCATTGTTGAGGTATCGTATCAAAAGAATGAAAAAACAGGTGCACCCATTCTGTTTGAGGTTTGACGCCCCAAGATTTATCCAATAGAGAAAATTTCTTGCGAGGATCCTTCTGAAAATCATATTTCTCCGTGATCTTTGTATCAACTTGACCAGATTTCAGCCTTATCATCTTGCAAAACTCCTTCCATCCTCTGAAATTTATCATGTGCATGCCCCACCATTGGGCTGGGGTATACCTCAATGCGAAGTCCAATTCGTCATATCTTTGGTCCTCAGGCACCTTCTTCTCAAATTCCTCCAAAAATAAGACAACATTCCCTGTCCCATTGTAAAAAGGTAATTCACGCACTTCTGACCTGACACAACACAGAGATTTGGTAACCTTGTTACAACGTTTAGTGGTTACTTCATGCAAATGATTCTGCCAATGCTCCAACTCTTCATCAGATTCTGTAGCTACTCTTTGTTACACTCCCAAAATATTCTACCATCGGCGGTGGGATTAATCCAATCTTCATCCTTCACAATAAGCTTATATATCTGATCAATCTAAACATCCCCATACACATGCTAGATAGGCTCGCTATAGCACGCGCCTTCAGATGGATCTAATGGCATAATAACTTGGGTACCATTATTCTCGAAGATCATATGCCTCTTCTTCAAGTTGATTATAGAATCCATGCCATAAGCCCAGTCAAATACCAACAACACAGGATATGGATTATTGTCATCAATGATCTCAATCACTTCGAAGTTAACCAATACAATAGCTCCATCAATATTTGCGCTTATCCCCTACAATCACCCCATAGGAATGATCTTATTCTGTTTTTCCATCCTCAGTTGAATTGGTGAACATTGTATCTTATGTCTTCCCATTCGCTCCCCTGTCTTCTTTGGAAAAAAGTTGGCATATGATCCTAGATCCATAATAAATTGATCCATATCATAATCTATGATCTATGCAGTTAACCTCGTCTCTTGGCTAGTCCTCTTCTTGTTCTTGCATACTTTGTTTACTGCACGTTGTTCTAGCTACAACCTTTCCTTGCCAGCAAAATTATCTATCAACTCCTGAAACCCTTATACAACCCTTTGGTCCCTTAGAAAATTCATACATGTCTGCAAAAATGATGCCAAGATAGTCATATCAACTTCCTTTACTTCAAAATTCTCCTTAAGCTTGTTCTCCAATGGAAACATTTGTTTCTGCGTGGTAGGTGGCCTAAGATTTAGGGGTCATAAACATCTTCCTTACTTCCATGAATGTTTATTTCTCACGCTGCACATTAAATCCAACATTCTTATCTTCAAATTTCCTTACCTAGGTCTCCATCACAAGATTTTTTCCTTCTGTGTCATCTCCTCCACTATTCACACCACTGTCTATTACTATGTTAGAGCTTGGATTTTCCTGGTGCAGTTCAACCCTCATCATTTTTATATTCTGGGATGACTACTGGTTGTGCTTATCCTACATATTAGCTAGAAAAATAGGACAATATTCGATCTCATGGCCAAATTCTTGACAATACTTACAAGAAGCTGAAGTAGGATTTTGATAGTCCCTAGTGAAATGTACAACTTTCCCGCAATTGTAAGATATCATCTAGCATTTTCCACGACTTGCGCTTCCTCCTTAGCCACGCCCTAGGCCTAGGAAACCTCCTCACATAGTCTATGAACCCGAGGCTTTGAGACCTTATTCCTGCATTCAATATGCACCAGGACTATTCTGCATCATTAAATCATAACTCTTACAATGTTTCTCATAATGTCCTACCGAATTTCAGAAATTGTAGAAAAATTGCTTCGATGATATGATAAACTTTTGCAAAAGGTGAAAATAGTCCATGGAATCTTGGCTTGCAACTTTGCATAAGCTACACCATACGTGGGACCCTACACTTGGCCCTATGCTCGATCCAAGCTTCAATGGACTCGATATCCCAACATTCAAATATTCCCTATAAACAGGGAATTGTTCTTTATAGTGACTCTATGATTTACACTTGATATACCAGACTTCTGACCTTATATCATAGTGAACCTCCTTTCCCTTATTTAGATGCTAGAGCTCCATATGCAAGCTCAAAAAATGAGTATGAATCTGTTGTACCCCTATGCTTGTATCAACTATCAGTGAAGCTTCCATTTTCATCGCTATCTCCAATGCTTTAGCCTGAGTAGCAACCTTTTTTTGCGACAATGGAAATCTAGGATGAGGCAACAATGCAACAATGAACCATTCTCTATGCTTCTCATCCAAGATCTTGAAGCTAATTTGGCTCAACAATGTCTTAAATCACTAATCTACCTCCCATTAAGTCTGCGTAGCTAGCTGCTTAATCTCCTTGATCTCTGTGATACACCGGGACTGTGACTATGGTTTTTTGAATTCAACATTCAGCGTGGTATTTTTCTCAACCAAAGAAGCATTTGTAGTTGTCGTAACATAATTCATGTACCAATAAAATTGTAAGCATAAATTCTTAATGTAAGTGTACAAAAAGAGCCTACTTTAGACGTGTGTGCAAAAAAACCCTAACAACAAAAATGGTTGCTTAACTCTTTAGATCTACAATCAAAGTTAGAAAAAACGCTGCAAAAAAACAGCTCTATGTAGTAAAAGAAGTTAAACGGTGAAAATAAATAGTGATTTTCTCCATGCATTCAACAAAAAAGACAAGATTTAAAGAATGTTTCATATATTATTACACCTGGTGAAGGGAACAAATAAGTCCTACTAGTCCCGCTCAATGGGATGGGTTCTTGGTTGTCCTCAACGCTTCAGTTCCAGAAGTTTCTCTCTCTCAATGGTGCAGAAATCCCATAATGTATTGAACTCTATGGGAGCTCAAGAAGCAAAAGAAAATAGTAGCAACAATGAGAATGATCAAAGCACAACAATGAAAGTGAAAAAAGTGAAGAATGAATGTAAAACCCTCATATTTATAACAAAATATTGAATTATCCTCGATAATGGTGAATAATACAATATTATTAACCAATATCTGGATCTAACCACTTGGAATATTTTATTATATTTTGTTGGAGGGAAAAGATATTTAAATTGGTTAAATAACTTTATTTAGAAATAATAAATAAATAAATGATTTATTTATCATTTTAAGAATGTGGTTAAGGAATAATTAAAAAATAATGATTTGCTTAATTATTCCTAGGTGATTTAGTCAAATTTAACAAGTAATAATAACTAAATAATGATTTAATTAATTATTCCTAGAGAAAAATAAGATAAACAATGATTTATCTAATTATTTCTCATAATTGGGTTAAATATGACCAGGAATATTATTTAAACAACTGTTTAGTTAATTATTCCTAGAGGAAAATCAAATAAATAAGGATTTTTTTAATTATTCCTCATGGGGTTTCTTGTTTAAACCATAAATAACTTAATAAAATATGGTTTATTAACTTATTTCTTATAGTGAAAGAAATTTCACTATGGTAAATTTGGTCTTACAGATCCATTTAATTGTAAATGGTTAGATGACTAAATTTTAGTGATAAAGATTGCCCCCCTAATGTACGAGTGTTAGGAGCTAATTGTATGACCAAAATATGTTGTAAGAACACAATCAATAGACATCGAAGGGGAGTCAGAGAGATAGAGATACATAAATAGAGAGAAGCAAGAGAGGATAATGACTGAGGGGGAGATACCTAAAAATGAGATAAGTCTCCTTTAATGTTGGGGTACATGTATGGGGTGGGGGAGGCATACCTATGCCCACTGAGATGACAAAGTACAAAGAATGAAAATGGGCTCAGAAATATGAGACTGAGCAATAAAGTAAATGATAAATGGTACATGACATGCTGGCATAAAATGGGTCAGAGAAACATACTCTGTCTGGAGAAACATGAGACATGATTGAATACAATAATATATGAGTACATGAGATATAATAACAACCAAAGAAGCCCTGCTAAATAGGAAAGGGATATGAAAATATGAATGGATCAACTAAATGATACATGCATGTTATGGGCACTGCAAGCGACTAAAACTGAACCCATCAAAATTGCAAAGTTGCATCTAAGGCTGTAGCATAATTTGAGTTCATCTAGGTATGTGGGGGGCAACCTAAAGGGCCACCCCCTCATGAGGTCTGAAACATCTCACAGACACCCGAGAATCACTGGTAAAATCTACTAGATTGCCAGAACATAATGTAATCTCAATCATGTAATAATGAGCTAAGCCTGAATAGACAAGAGATAACCAATTCAAAGGGAAATGATGATTCTATTTTCTTGGTCCGAGGCACCAAACAAGAATGGAAGCCTGAACCAAGGTACACCACCCTCTAGATATGTCTTATGGAATGAATGTGTTGATGTCGACAGAAGGAGGTTCACCATAGGCGAGGCAATGATGAATGCTCAAATAAGGCACAAGGGATCATAGTAAAGTGACTAATGGAATGAAACCAGGGATGATGATGGAATAGGAGATACTGAGTAGTGGAAGAATGACTTCCCTTGTTAGAGCATAAAAAGCATGGATGACCTGGAAACAATTGACTCGACTCTAGAGGGGATGGGGGACAATATGACTGGAGGATAAAATGGGCGACACGAGAGGAATACAAGTTAAAAATGGATGGAATGATGTAATAGGAGGCAAAGGGTCTCGATACAGACTCCATGAATGTGATGATGACTCAACTCGGATGCTCTGAACACAGGTGACTCAATGATGCTGCCACACAGAATACGATGAGTGGGGACCATAAAAACATGAGAAAAATATGGTTACTCATGACGAAAATTAACACATGAGTTGAAAAGTATGAAGGCAAAGTGGTGTTCTAAGTACAAGTAGCGCATGTGAAGAAATCTTATTTTAAGAGGTGGAAAAGTGACCCTTCTTGGAAAAATGCCTTCCTGATGAAGTGTCAAATTATCAAAAACAAAAGAGAACCCGTTAGAGTACTCGGTGAGATATTTCAAATGGTGCTGACTATTTTTCAAACTGAGCTACGGCTTGGTCACAATTAGCGAAGGAAAATTTAGGGTTTTTCCTTTAAAAGGGAAATTTCCCTCCAATTTAATTCATTTTCTAAGTGAGCTGTGGTGAATTTGGAGAGGAGGAGAAAGCCCTAAATCTTGCGGCGATTGTAGCAGAAAAACCGACCGTTGGAATTAGGATCCGTCAGTTGTAGGTTAGTGTCCTAACCTTACTCTTCATTTTTTTCAGTTTATTTTTTTAGATTAGGTCCATGGGGCTTTGTGGGAGACCCCTACCCATCCTCACATTTGACTCGTACTTCCTAGGCCCTGAAATGCGACCTGGCTCACAATTTTCAATGGGAAAAACTACGAGGTCACAGTTCCAGGGAAAAAAAATGCATGTTGGAGGTGGGGGTGGGTTTTTTTATCTACTGGTAGGCTAGGGGAAATGATTAGAATATTTGTGACGCATTTTTCTTCTTTCTTGGCTAACAAAAATGATGGTGTTATGCAGGTATGGTAGAATTGAGGATCAACTCACGTGAGAGATATTTTGATGCTCTTCGGGCCAAGATCCAAGGGGATCGGGTGGTATGAGGAGCGCTTGCTAGATATTGGATTCTCAAGTTAGTTGAGAACCCACTAATGAGGGAAGGTTAGCCCTTACTATCGAGGATAATGAGCTATTGTGAATCGAACTAGGAGGTCTTCATGGTGTAGGGGCACAAGATTGAACTTACTATCAAGGACATTTATTTTTTGACCGGACTCCCACCAATAGGGTGGTCGGACACATACATTAAATTTTATCGCGTGGGTGGAATATATCAGAGTTCATGGTGCACCATTGTAGACCGGATGCTCGTGCTAAGTGCATGACCATTCCTATCAGTGATCTAGAGTGGCTAGAGACACGGTCTGCACCACAGCGGTACTACGGATCCTAGGAAACCAGGCATCCCATTGCATCATTGGGGGGAAAATTTTGTTGGTAGAGAGTGTTTTGAGTGGGACCTACTATGGGTGGGCCCATATGATGCTATCCTCAATGAAACGACAATAGTTTCTTTGCAAGAAATAGGTGAACCATGATTGTGATTTTGGTACGGTATTGTGCTCTTTCTTCTTTGAGAATATCCCCACGATCGGACATCATGTGCAGATCTGGGATGGGGGCCCACAGGAGCCTAGGATGTGCCGCTGGGGGGAGTTGCTGCGGAGAGGAGGAGGAGGGGTAGTCAGACGGGTGTTCCGACTCGAGTTTTTCGCACACTGGGATCAAATGCTGCTATACATAGACGCCTATCCATATAGTGTGTTACACCATTTTTTGGTCATCTAACCTATTATTATTAGATGAACCCAAGTACACCATGTAAGACCAATTTTACCCTAAGTAAAATTGCTTTCACCATACAAAATAAATTATTTGTTTATATTTCTTGGTCATATTTAACCCAAAACAAGGAAATTAATTAAATAAATCCTTATTTATTTAATTATTTCCTAAGAATAAGTTATTTAAATCATTATTTAAATAATTATTCTTAGTTAAATTTGACTAAATCATCCATAAATAATTAAATAAACCATTATTTATTTAATTATATTCCCATCATTTCACAAAATGATAAATAAATCATTTATTTATTTATTATTTATAAATAAAGAAATTGACTGGTCAAAAGACCTTTTCCCTCCAACAAATATAATAAAATATTCCTAAAGGGTGATTCTAGAATTTTATTAATAATATTTTATTCATGCACCGAGTTCTAGAACACCCCAATATTTTGTTATAAATAGGAGGGTTTTACCCATTCATTGGTCACCTTAATTACATTAGATCACACTAGATCTATTCTTGGTCACCATTTTCCATTTTGGCTTTATGAGCTCCCATTGAGTTCTATGTTTGTCAGGGTTTTCTACCACAATAAGAGAGGAATTTTAGATCTGAAACACTGAGGACTTTCAAGAACCCATCCCATTGAGGAGAACCGGAAAACACCTTTCTTGTTTTCCTCTCAGGTGCCCCATTCTTTAATATAATATAAAACATTCTTTTAAACACATTTTTCTTGTCTTGTCTATTGGATGCATGGAGCCATATTATATTTTATCTGCTTAATGTCTTTTGTGCTTAGATCTAAATTTGTGTAGCGAACTTAAAGATATTTTGCAGCCATAACCGATGTTAGGGCTATTTGTTATGCGTAGCTAAAGTGATCTTTTACGAAGAAAGATTCAAACTAACAATTGGCGACTCCACACGGGTTTATTTTACGACCAACGTCGTTTTATCTATTCACATATCCAGTTGTTTAGACCCTAGGGTTTCTCTTGATTTTCTGTTTTCCTAATTTTAGGTAGCACTACCTCTCGGCTTAATGAGTCAAATTTTAACTTAGTGTGTTTACGGCCTTATTATGAGGTAATGAGACATCGGTACGTTGAGACGACAACTTTTCTAAAATCTGTTTGTCGAAAGAAGCAAGATACGCGAGGTTACTTATCGGCCCAAAAAGTGCGACTGAGCCTGAGGCCTTGCCTGCATGACGTGATACGCGGGTAGAAAACGGTCGGAACACACGACCTGAACTTTTCTGCCAAGTTTTCGGCTTGCAGTGGGTTTGTCTGAAGCTTTTGTCAGGGTTTTCCAGCCTCTGTCTCTGCCCGTTTAGACCTGTTTCTAATATTTTTCACTCAACTAAGTGGGAATCTTGCCCCTTAGGGCTCTAGTACCCTCCACTTTTTGTGGGAGAGTTTTTGTTATTTCAGAAGTTTGAATTTCCACGGTTTCAGCCCTTTTGCTTCCAGATCTGATACCTCAGTTTCAGATCCCTTTAGATCAGCTCTTCCCCCTTTCAAATCACCTCACATAGTTTTGTTTTGGTTCATTTCTAGGGCCGCCTCCTTGTCCCTTCTCTGTTTAGCTGATCTCCTCCTTGTTAGCAGCAACTTTGCCTCTGCCTCTTTGTTGTTCTCTGCACCTCCTTTTAGCAGATTTCTCCTTTAGATCCCCATCCCTCCCGAACTTAGATCTATTGGCCTCTTTTTGCGTGCTGATTTTCCCTCTTATCGACTAGTTTTGAGAGACCCGCCTTTTTGGGTTAGATTGATGCATTGGTAGCTGTTAATTTTTTGTTCTTTTAGTCTTATTTACTGCAGATTTATTTTCAGTTACACAACACACTTTTTCTTTTACTCTCAAAACGTCTGGGTTTAAACAAATTAAAATTAATGCACGCCACACACTGACCCTAAGTGAAGAAGAGCCTGGTTAACACTGCCTGGAAAATACTTTAAAATCAATTGTCACTGCACCTCTCCGCCCTTGACCTCACTTGATTTTGTCCCTCCCTGCCCTTATCGGTTTTTCTTCTTCCCGTCATCATTGCGCCCCCAAGGCACTTCTCCTGGAGACTTCTTGGCCTTCACCCTCAGTTTCCAATCGGTCGACTTCCTCCTTCCCGTCGTTATCGAGTAAGTCCTCCCCTGAGTCTGCACTCTGACTCTTCTTCTGATTGTTCAGGTTCTCCCCCTACTTCTGGTTCTCCCTCTTTTACCTTCACCATGTCTAGTTTAGGACCTAGCCCTAACCCCAGTTCTACCGCTGGGTCCATTTCCAGTGGAACCCTTGTAGACTACCTGCGGCGTCGTTGCTCCCATATATGGATGGCCTTGGTCTCCCCAACTGATAAATTTGATCAATGATCCTATTCGCCACGATGTCAGTTGGCCTGCTATGCCAACCAAGCTCCCCTCTGACATTCCCAAGTTCAAAGGCCTTGCTAGTGAAGATCCTTCTAACCATATTTGATATTTTCACATGTGGTGTTCCTCCAATTCCATCACCGATGACTCCATCCGTCTTCGATTATTCCAATGCACGCTTACCGGCGAAGCTTCCAAATGGTATGTTGACCAAGCCACCTCTTCCCATACCACCTTTGCGAGCATTGCCCAAGCCTTTCTATCTTATTTCCATCTCCCCCTCCAATACGACACTGGTACTTAAATCTTAACTTCTTTCCATCAATCCTCTTTGACCCGCCTTTCTGCTCATGTCCAGGAATGGCGGCGAAGACGGAGCTTGTGTCGCGCTCCTCCCTTTGAAGATCTGGTTTACATGGACTAGTTCCTTCGCTCTCTCTTACCTCCCATTGGCAAAGATGTTGCATCCCATTTTCCCCAAACCAAAGAAGTCGCCCTCCAAATAGCCTTGAAATATGACCTTATCTACGCCCAATCTGGTTATGTTTATACCGTCCTTCCTGACCTCCCCAAGCCCGGTGAAATAATGCCTCGAGGAAGATCTTCATCTGTAGGCAGTATCGTTGAGCCACATGCATACCTACGCTAACCTCTTCGAGCCATGGTTTCCACTACAGGGGCCAACCCCTCCCGGCCGCTTTTTCCCCTCCGATGTGTATTCGAACTGCCAGCATGCCTCTCCTTTCCCACTCTCACAACACCTCACTGCTTCTAAGGCTCCCACTTATCCATATCCGCAACCTAGTGTCCCAGCTCCTCCAGCATTTGGACCACGTCCTCCCTTTCCTTCTTCACCCCCACAATCACACTTACTACCCCCTCCAGGGCAAGTATTTGCACAACAGGGGGCACCTAATTTTCCTCCTTCTCAAAGAAGAAGAAGAGGCAATATATCCGCTTCTGGTAATCATGGATCCACTCCTTCCAGTATTGACTCTACCACTGCCAATCAATCACAGGGCCCTCAGCCTAAACCAGACAGGCCGCTTCGCACCAATAAGCCCTGTTCTTGTTGCAGTGTTTATGGTCACTACACTCACGATTGTCCTTTATTACCACAAATGCGGCAGATGTGGGAATCTCAGGCCACTGTGAGGGGGCAACACTCCTCCCCTACTATCCCTCCCACTCCAACTACTTCCCAACCCACCGCGTTTACCAATCCTTTCCCTCAACAAGGATTCATGGCCACTCAACCTCCTCATGCCGTGTACTCAACCCACCAGCTTCTAGTTCCTCGGTCTGATTCTCATGATGAGCTACGATGACCCTCTCAAATAGATTGACCTCCAACCTTCAAACTTGAACTTGTCCTTATTCCAAGCCTCCCTTTCCCCCTCGTCTCCCGGTCTCCATCTTGGTCCCTCTGAAACCTCTGTGTGCACCAATTCACCTACGTCCTCCTTCCCAATGAAGTTCACATCCCAAGAATCCTAAGGGACAAATTCATGTCTTGCCTCATTAAATTTGCCCATTCATTGACATAGTAGATGATCGCTGCAATCTCCTGCTGCCATTTCAACATTGGAACTCCTCTAGTCGTGCCCTTCTCAAAAGAAGGCTCTACTACCTGTCGTGGGTGCTGTAGATCCCGCTGATGACCAATTTATTATTTTCAACGCCCGTCAGTCAGACCATCCCCCTCTTCCTCCTTATGTTTCTTTCCAAATCCCAGTCAAAATCCGAAATGCCATTATCGCTCGGTGTATTATTGATGAGGGGGCATCTACCTGTGTGATGTCCACTTCGGTTTGGAGACAACTCGGATCCCCTGAGCTGGCCCCGTCCACAATCACCCTTCATGCGTGGGATGGCCATGCCTCCCAACAATCAATATTTTCTACGTAGCTGTCCTATCACCCTTGTGGGAAAGATTATTTGTGTGACGTTGATTGTGACACCTCTTGACTATAACATTATTTTGAGGCGTGGTGCACACCTATGCCATGTCTATTGTCCCATCCCTTGATCCCACATGAATGTTTTTCCCTCATAATGGAAAGATTGTCACCATCGACCAGTTGACATATCATGAATCAAAATCTCAGACCTCCCCTGAGTCCACCATCTCTGTTGTCACCAATAAGCAAACTGTTGAGTCCTTGACCAGTGTTTCCCCTGGCGTCTACAAAGACTCATCCTTGCTTGGCACCTTCCCGGGTCCTCCCCCTCCTCCTGTCTCTGATCCTAGCTTGGCGAACGTTTGCATGATGCAATCATCTTGGGCTGACCTTGAGCAGCCCACTTTGGCTAGTCAGCAACCTCAACCTCAACCAGCTCCTAGCCCTTCGCCCCCGCTCGCCAGCCTTCTTCCTTCTGAAACTTCTTCTACACACAGTCCCCCCACGTCTCGTTATCTTCCTGGGTCGATTCCACATGATATCAACCCCCTTGGCACCATTCCTCCTGGCCATTCCCATGCTGGTCAGATACCTTTCTTTGCTCCCCCTCCCAAAGCTTATTCGGTCCCTATTTTGGCCACCCTATCTCTCCCCCACCTGACCCTGGGTATACCCGTCTGGTATCTTGACCATCCAGCCACTACCCTGCCAGGTCAACCCAAACCATATATTACTTTAACCCTAGTTCAACCAATCCCCATGACTTCTCCCGCTGCCACAGTCCCTCAGTCACCTCAACAGGAACCACCTCCTGTTGCGACCGCTTCGAGTCAGCATGGCAACACTTGCAGGGGGGCATCAAAGGACAAGACTACCCCGACAAACCCTGTCCCTCCTCGGCCTCAAAACACCATCCGATTATTAGCATTTTTTTTTTTTTTTTTTTTTTTTTGTGATGTTATCGGTCTGTACCATGTTGTCCGAGTTTCCCATCAAACCCATGGTTAAAGTCACATTCCTTGAGTCTACGGTCCCTGAATCCTCTGTTTCTTCCTCGTCCGTAGCCAAGATCCCAAAGACTCTTCGCACCAATAAACCCTGTGCTTTGTGTGGTGTCCATGGCCATTATTCTCACCATTATTCTCACCTCACACATTACCAAGCCTATTTAGAGGTCATTCGCGAGTACGATATGGAACAAAACCAATCTGCCTCTCCTATCCTCGTGCAATATGTGTTAGGCCAACTCGAGGATCCCCCTGCTACCATTGACATTCCTCCTCCTGATGTTGAGATGTTTGAACCTGCTGCCCCTCTCCTATACCTATCATCATCCGTCCGACCCTCGGAGTACATTCTCTCTGACTCCACTCCATCTGTTTTGCTTGATTCCCCTTCAACAACATTCTTGGGCTCTACATCCTTCGATCATCTTTTTACTTGTTCTTCTGTCATCCCCGGAGACAGTCCGTATGTGAGCCTTTCTTCCCATGCTGATGATTTAGGTAGCTTTGCGACCTCATGTGGTTTCCATGACCTCTTCCCTTCCACCCATAACCATGATGCTACCATCCGTATCTATGATATTCTCCGCAGCCTGAGCTCCAACCCCCATACATCACCCTCTAGTCATTCTGCGAGTCATAGCCACCCTATCCAGCCTACTACCTCCCATAGTTATCCTGTGCTGTCTACCCTTCACTCACGCTGTCATCTTTGTTCTTACTCCTCCCATGTCTTGTCTTGTGACACTATTTTGCAGGACCTTCCGTCCACACATTATATTGGCTATGCCGATGGGACAAGTCACTATTCCCAGAATCTAGCCTCGGCAGCTTGGGCCATTTTTAACCCTTGTGATGATCCGCATGCGAATCTCTTTTCTCGTGATCATGAATCAGGTATCTTTGCCATGTCAGGTGGTCCTTCTTCCACCAGTCACCCCATCTCATATCACGATGATGACATTATGGAAGAAATCACCACCCCTGAATTTATCTATTCCCCCTTACATCTAACCCATACGTTCACACCACATACACCTTGTGGCCATTACATTGAAACCCAATGTTTGAGTAAGGGGGCACCCATATTTGAGAGACCAAGAGAAGCAATTCTCCACAACTCTCCCAGTGTATCTGGTCATGCCGACTTTAGTACCATTATTCTTCCACATATAGAAGCACCTCTAGAGTCCCATATCACTTCAGATCACTCTAGGGATGATACCCCTTATCGTTCCTTCATCTTACATCACCAACCCAGTCTTTTAGACATTGTTGTTGACCAACCTATAGGTTTTCTAAGAGAGCATCAGTTCATTATCTCCAAATCCTCTGTTTGGGATAGTGGCACCAAGTATGCCAACCCAGAAACTTAAAGTCCATTTGATTCATATATGCAGTACTAAAAGAGATTGGTAACCCTCCATTTCCTTTATCAAGCTGCCTAACCATAACAAAAACAAATGGTGCACCACTTCATTCAAATGTGTTTAGATTCCCCTTTTCCTAAATACATTTTGGAATGACCACATCATGCTTGGGGGCACCTAAGTCCCTCAACCATGCAAATCCTATATCTTAGCCAAAAAACAACAATGAAACCCCCTTTTTCTGACAGGTCTCACTTTTCAGGTCATTTCCTGGGATAGGTCACAGTTTTCTGCCCAGTACCTGCCACCCAGGTCGCAGCATAGACCCCAAAAAATGTGACCTGGCCTGTTCATGAGCTCTGGGTACCTGTTAATTTTTAGTACCTTGATACTTCACCAGGACACATTTTGTCCATGAAGGGTCTAATCACCTCTCCTCCAAATTAGATTTCCTCACTTACAACACTTGTACTTGGGGCACCACTTTGCCTCCTTACATGTCCTTGTTCGTGTAGATTTTCGTCATGAGATACCCCCTTGTACTCATGTTTTTATGGTCCCCCATTGGACCTGTGTGGCAGCACCATCGAGTCGCCCTTGTTTAGAGCATCCGAGTTGAGTCATCATCACATTCATGGAGTCTATCCCGAGTCCCTTTCTACCCCGCTATAGTCCTCCACCCTTCATTGCTTGGACCCTTTCTCATGTCGCACATTATGGCCTTCAGTCTCATTGTCTCCTATCCCTCATGATATTGTGTCAGTCACTTCCCAGCCATTCATGCCCTTTATGCTCTAACAAGGGAAGTCATCCATCCTCTACTCAGTATTCCTCCTTTCATTATCATCACCAGTGTCCATCTATTAGTCACTCTACTATTTTCTCCTGTGCCTTAGTTGAGATTCCCTTGTTACCTCACCTATGGCAGACCTACTTCTGTCGACATCATCTCATTTACTCTAGAAGCCCGATCTGGGGGGCAGTGTACCTTGGTTCCAGCTCTTCTCAGCATGATCGTGATCTATACACTTGATCGTCTAGTGATGCAACAACAACTATTCGTGATTCCCGGGTATGTGTGAGATGTCCCAACCCTCATGAGGGGGTGGCCCTGCAGGTGGCCCCCCACATGCCCGAACAACTTCTTCATTTCAGCCCGTGATGCATCTCCTTTCATATGATGATATCGGCCTCAGCCGCTTGCAGCGCCTTTTCGATTTGCATGTCTCAGTCAGATTTTGTGAGCCCTTCCCCATGTGTAAGGGGCATTTGGGTGTATTTGTATCTCATGTACTAAAATATTATTGCATAAGTCCTGACGGCTATTCCAGGCATCGCATGTATGTGGGATTCATCATGTTATTTATCTGGCTCATATTTACGCCAGCATATGCTTCATTATTGCATTCCGTGGTTTTTTGGGCGCCTTATTCTTTGTACTTTGTCTTGGTGGGCATAGGTATGCCTCCCCCACCGCCTTTAGCATAGGTACCACTTCATAAACTAGAGACTTGTTGCACCTGTAAGTCTCGCCTCCTCAGGCTCTAGTCCTTTAGCACATTAGACTACCTTACATTTCTCTCTCTCACTTCCCTCTTGATGTCTAGTGATTGAGTTCTTACAACGTACTTCGGTCATACGATTTGCTCCTAACACTCATACGTTGGGGGGCAATCTGTTACACCATTTTTTGGTAATCTAACCTATTATTATTAGATGAACCCAAGTACACCATGTAAGACCAATTTTACCCTAAGTAAAATTTCTTTCACCATATAAAATAAATTATTTGTTTATATTTCTTGGTCATATTTAACCCAAAACAAGGAAATTAATTAAATAAATCCTTATTTATTTAATTATTTCCTAAGAATAAGTTATTTAAATCATTATTTAAATAGTATTCTTAGTTAAATTTGACTAAATCATCCATAAATAATTAAATAAACCATTATTTATTTAATTATATTCCCATCATTTCCCTAAAATGATAAATAAATCATTTATTTATTTATTATTTATAAATAAAGGAATGGACCCAAGTCAAAAATCCTTTTCCCTCCAAAAAATATAATAAAATATTCCTAAAGGGCAGTTCTAGAATGTGATTAATAATATTTTATTCATGCACTGAGTTCTAGATCGCCCCAATATTTTGTTATAAATAGAAGGGTTTTCCCCATTCATTAGTCACCTTCATTGCATTATATCACACTGGATCTATTCTTGGTCACCATTTTCCATTTTTGCTTTGTGAACTCCCATTGAGTTCTATGTTTGTCAGGGTTTTCTACCACAATAAGAGAGAGGAATTTTAGATCTGAAACGCTGAGGGCTTTCAAGAACCCATCCCATTGAGGAGAACCAGAAAACACCTTTCTTGTTTTCCTCTCAGGTGCCCCATTCTTTAATATAATACAAATCATTCTTTTAAACACTTTTTTCTTATCTTGTCTATTGGATGCATGGAGCCATATTATATTTTATCTGCTTAATGTATTTTGTGCTTAGATCTGAATTTGTGCAGAAGACTTAAAGATATTTTGCAGCCATAATCAATGTTAGGGATATTTGTTATGCGTAGCTAAAGTGATATTTTACGATGAAAGATTCATACTAACATAGTGGTTTTTGATCAACGGTTGTCATTGATGTTAACCCAAGCAGCACCAGGGGCTAACCCAATATTTCATGGGAATTTTGACCTATAAAATTAATATATTCTAGGTCAATAAGGATTTTTATGGTTTCTACTTGTCGAGATGTTTCTTTTGATATATGGCATGCCACGTAATTCTTCATGGTTTGAGAGATATTCATGTTTTAAGTTTGTAACCCCAATTAGCGGGCTAAAACCCTATGGGGTTGTGGCTTGGGTCATTGAAAAGTCATAATTAATATTTTTTAAGCTCCTAAAATCCCTCCCACGTTCACTTAATGAAGCTCCTCTCAACCTAAGCATTTATATAAATTGTGATCCTCATATCCTCCTCATGCAAGGGATTTCGCCATATGAAACAGGTTATCGTGGAATTTTCGCTCTAAATTTTTTTCTATGAAGGTTCAGAGGCTGAAATTTTTATGAGGAAATGAAAAAATCCTGAGGAAGCTACTGTGAAAATTTAAAATCAAGGTGCGCAATATTTTTGGAGTTATGATCTGTGGAAGTTAGTGTTTTTACAGGCTCCTGAAATTCATCTCAAAGAAGTGAGCTTGGGAAAATCGTCATAACTCTTGCTCTGAGTATCGGATTGGAATTATGTAAAATGTGGAAGATAGTGCATAGTCTGTAGTTTCTATCAATTTCAAAGCCAAATGAAGAAACAGTGACACGTGGCATTCCGTACAATTTAGCTCTACTGAAATAGTCCATAATTAGGGCATTGTGAGAGATTGGGTATAACTCTCACTTGAAGTATCCAAATTGGATTAGACCCATGGCATTGGAAAGAGGACTCAGAGGAATACTAGAGTACCAACAATTAGATATTGGGGATGTGAAATAACAAAGATACACCAGATTCAATATTGAGCTCCTAGAAGGCAAGAAAAAGATAGATCATGTGTTGTCAAGGGCTGAAAAAGACTAGAATTTCTAGGGAAGAAAAGCAAAGCAAGGTGCAGAAGAGGGTAGCATGACAAGAGCAGCAACCAATGTGCATAAAAGCAACAAGAAGTTCATCATATGAAGTCTTCAAGTGGGCAGCACTGCATACAATCATTGTAAAGGTATCATTGTACTAAGTCATTGTAAATACATTATTGTAAAAATTGTACTAGTGTCTATCTGCCAAGAGTTGAAGAGGTAGTGTTGGGAGGTCTAGGATCATCATTAGGTGGTTGTGTCAAAGTTTGGGTTATGGTCTATTATATCTTCTTCTTCTACATCATTCTATATCATTGTAAAGTGGACCATTTTCCTTGGTACGAGAGTCCATCCTTCTTTTATTCTTCTACAGAGTGGTAGGGTGGTGCTAGGGTGAGTTGTAGCTCATTGGGTGTTGTGGCATCCATTCAGTTGACTACTGAAGAATCTCGGGCGTTGGAGTGTCCATCCAGTGGGAGCTGGAGAAGAATGATTTTCTAGATTCTAGGAAGCTGGAGCTTTATTTTCAATTGGAGTTGAATATTAAAGAATTATTAGAAAAGCATTAGGTCATTTTTGTCTCGGAGTTGGTTTCCACCTTAAAAAATGTGTGCATTTGTGTTCCTCTTGTTTGCTGCTATCATTGTATAAACAATGATAATAATTGAATATTAAATAATGCTCTAGTTGAAAGAAATACTGATTCACCCCCCCCCCCCCTCAGTATTTCCAACAATTGGTATCGGAGCTTGGTTCCTTCAATAGCAGTTTAACAGATGGAAGAAGGTCATGGAGCATATCAAGAATGGTGTACCTCTATTCAATGAAAATAATTATGCACTATGGAAAGGAAGAATGGAGGTATATCTCTTGGCACAAGGTTACAAAGTATGGGACACTGTTCAAAATGGATTTACATCAACCACAGATGAACAAGGTAAGAATAATTTGGTAAATGATGCAAAAGAAAAGAATATTATTATCAGTGGACTTATTGAATCTACTTATCATAAGGTGTTGGGTTGTAAAACCGCCAAAAATGTATGGGAAAATCTTGATAATATATATGCAGGTGACTCAAATGTCAAAGAAGAAAAGCTTCAAATCTATAGAGAAAAATTTGAGCAACTCAAAATGAAAGAATATTGCAACATTACTGCATACTTCCAATACGTTGATGAAATAACCAATACTCTGGAAGGACTGGGAGAGCCAGTTGATGAGAAGACTATTATACGGAAGAATCTTAGAATGTTACCAGGGAGATTCAACCCAAAGGTATCGGTCTTAGAATACAGTGCAAATCTAGACAAACTCAGTAAAGAGGAATTACATGGAGTTCTCATAGCATATGAAATGAGAATTGATAAAGAAGAGGGTACTTCAAATCTAGAAACTGCATTCGTTGCATTTAAGAAAACCAATAAGGAAAAACAACCTTCAATTGAAATGACATGCACCTGCAAGTGTGAAGAAAAGGGAGATGATGCAGAAGGCCTTTTAGATGAAGAATATGCTTACTTTACAAGGTAAGGGAAAATTCAAAGGTAAAATTCCATTGATATGTTTCGTTTGTGGTGAGGTTGGGCATTTTGCAGAAAAATGTCCAAAAAAAAGTGATGGCAACTCAAAAGGAAAGAAAGGCTTTAAGAAATTCAACAAGCAAGGCAAAAAGAAAGGATCCAAAAGGAACTTTCTCTCTAAATAAGATAGCTCATCATCCGATGAAGAAAGTGAAAACAAAGATGAAGCCAATGAGAAAGTATTGTTTATGACCAAGCACAATAAACAAGAAGTATCAAACAATGAAGAAGAAGGGTTGACCATAGAAGAATTTTATGAGGAGGCAATCAAGCTTATAAAAGAGCTCAATGCTGAGAAGATCTGTTCTAATACTCTTGAAGAAAAATTTCAAGGTCTCAAAATTGAAGTTGAAGAACACAAATGTATTGAAGAGTCACTTCAAAAGAAGTTGGAAGAAAGCAACCAAGAAAGGGAAGCATTAGAAGCCAAAGTAGTCTCGCTGCGTAAGGAAGTGAAGAAGGGAAAAACTGTCCAAAACTATGCCAACAAATCAAGGGCATTGGAAGAACTCATCAACAATCAATGATCTTACAACGACAGAACCAGCCTCAGTTACAAAGAAGAAGAAGCAGGACCTTCTACAACAAAATACAATGAACCTATGAGATCTGACATACATGTAGACTTTATTGGACAAGATTTGCAAGCACATCCTTGGAAGATGATTCCTCGACGAAGATTTCTATCCAGGTACCAACATATTTTTCATGGCTATTGTTATTCATGTGGAAAATTTGGTCATAAAGCTGTAGAATGTCCCACGTACCCTAGGAACCAATACAATTCTAGGAGATCCTTCAAATATGAACCTCATAGGTCTCAACGAGACATCAATAGGTTTGAATATTTAAGAAATAATATGGAATGTTACAAATGTTAGAACTTTGGACACATAGCTAGAGACTGCAGACTTGAAAATCCTCCAGAAGAATCTTCGAAGCCACAGAATGAACAAACTTGGAAGAAGAAGAAGACTGATAATTGTGCTCTCGCTCTCAAGGCTCAAAAAAACAAAGATGTGTGGTATGTTGATAGCGGTTGCTCAACGCATATGACTGGAGATAGAAGGAAATTTGTATCTCTGAAAGAGAAGAAGGATGGAACCGTATCCTTTGGAAATGATGGATCTTCAAATGTTATAGGATCAGGTACTGTCACTCTTGGAAGCAAAGATGTTATAGCCAAGAAAGTTCTATTGGTTGAAAACATGAATCACAATATGCTCAGTGTTTGACAAATGTGTGATCAAGGACACACAATGATATTCAACTCCACAAAATGTGAAATCAAGAAAGGCAGATATGGTAAAATTGTGGCTACAACAAGTCGAGCTCCAAACGACATATATGTTCTGGATGAATCAACTAAAGCATGTTTACTAGCTAAAGAAGATGAATGCTGGTTATGGCACAAACGAATGGGTCACATAAACTTTGACAATCTTGTCAGGATAAGCAAAAAGGAAGCAGTACAAGAAATGCCGAAAATCTCAAAACCTTCCAACACACTATGTGAGGCCTGTCGGCATGGCAAGTAGACAAAAGTCCAATTTAAAACAAAAGAACACTTTGCATCACATCCATTGGAATTGATACATACTGATATATGTGGTCCTATGAGAACAAAACACTTAGATGGAGAATTATATTTCATGTTAATGATAGATGACTATACCAGGATGACAACCGTCAGTTTCCTAAAGAAAAAATATGAAGCAATTGAGTGCTTTAAGATCTACAAAGAGTTGGTTGAAAATGAAACTGATTTGAAAATAAAGTGTCTAAGATTAGATAATGGTGGAGAATTCACTTCCAAATTATTTCAGCAATACTGTGACGAAAATGGAATAAAAAGACAATTTTCAACAGCACGAACACCTCAGCAAAATGGAGTTGTTGAAAGAAAGAACAGAACCATACAAGAAATGGGTAGAACAATGTTGAAGGACTCAAAATTGGATGAAAAATTCTGGGTTGAAGCAATTGATACGACAGTCTTCATTATCAACTGAAGTCTTATCAGGAATAATTGCAACAAGACTCCATATGAATTATGGAAAGGAAAACCAGCTAATGTAAAATATTTCAGAATCTTCGGAAGCAAATGTTATATCAAAAGAGAAGATCAAAATTTGGGTAAGTTTGAATCACGTGTTGATGAAGGTATCTTTGTTGGTTACTCATGCAAAAGAAAGGCCTATAAATGTTATAATCTAAGATGAAAATAGATAGTGGAGAGCATAAATGTTACATTTGACGAAGATCATGTTCTAGCGAATAGTGATAAGGATCTAGAATCTTTGAAACTTGAGACAGAGGCTGAAAAAGACACAGATAAAATTGTAGAACAAGAAGAAACTATCAACGAGGATGAAGTAAATAATGATCATCAAAATATACCAGAACAACAACAAGAAGCTCCTCCAAGGAGAACAAAAGAATGGACTCAAAAGAACCATCCATCAAATCAAATCATTGGTGACATAAATGAAGGTCGACAACTTCGTTCATCACAACAAGCTCACATTGCTTTTCTAGCAACATTTGAGCCTAGTAGTTTTGAGGAAGCTAGCCAGAATGAACATTGGGTAGTAGTTATGAATGAATAATTGGATCAAATCGAGAAGAATAACACCTACGAATTAGTTCCACGACCAAAAGATAAAAATGTCATTGGGAATAAATGGGTGTTTAGGAACAAATTGAATGAAGATGGGCATGTTACCAGAAATAAAGCAAGATTGGTTTGCAAAGGCTATGGACAAGTGGAAGGAATTGATTTCGACGAAAAATTTTCACCAGTTGCCAGAATGGAAGCCATCCAAATGTTTCTCACCTATGCATGTTCAAGAAAAATCAAAGTCTACCAAATGGATTTTAAGTCAACATTTCTGAATGGAGAATTAGAAGAAGAAGTTTACATCGAACAACCTGAAGGTTTTCTACTATCAGAAAAAGAAGACTATGTTTGCTGGTTAAAGAAGGCTCTATATGGTCTCAAGTAGGCTCCCAGAGCATGGTATGCTTATCTTGATGAATATCTATGTCAACAAGTGTTCAAGAAAGGTACTGTTGATAGCAATCTTTATGTACAAATAGATAAAGATAATTTAACAATCGTTGAGGTATATGTGGATGATATAATATTTGGTAGCAATGATGATCGACTAAGTAAGAAATTTTCTACAAATATTCAAAGTGAGTTTGAGATGTCTTTACTTGGTGAGCTAACATACTTCTTAGGGCTTCAAATATCTTAGCAAGAGAAAGGAATATTTATATGTCAAGCCAAGTACATCAAGGAAATGCTCAAGAAATTCAAAATGGAAGATTGCAAACCCGTCCTTACTCTAATGGTAACAGGTTGCAAATTGAGCATAGATGACTCATCTAAGGATGTGGATCAGAGGTTGTACAAATCTATGATTGGTAGTCTTCTATATGTAATAGCCTCTCGACCAGATGTTATGCAAGCAGTTGGACAAGTAACAAGATTCCAAGCAGCACCAAAAGAATCGCATATTATTGCCGTCAAAAGAATTCTTTGATATCTAAAGGACACAGAAGAATACGGCTTGTGGTATCCCAAGGGTAACAATCTCATTATTCAAGCCTTTACAGATGCAGATTGGGCAGGAAGCATTGATGATTGTAAGAGTACTAGTGGAGCAACATTCTATCTAGGTGGTTGTCTCGTATCATGGTTGAGCAAAAATCAAACCTCAATCTCGTTATCTACAGTGGAAGAAGAATAGATTGCAGTAGAATCATGTTGTACTCAAGTCCTTTGGATGAAACAAACTTCGCAAGAACTTCAAGTAAAATTCAGTGAGCCTATTCCCATATTCTGTGACAACACTAGTGCCATCAGCATCTCCAAGAATCCTGTCATGCATTCAAAAACAAAACACATTCTGATCAAATATCATTTTGTTAGAGAACAAGTCACTGAAAAGAATATCAAAATTGATTATGTTTTTACAAAAGAACAAATTGCTAATATCTTCACTAAACATTTACCTCGTGAAGCATTTGAATATCTTCGTCAGAAGCTTGGGATTCTCCCATGTTCTCATTAGATTATAGGTTTGCAGGACGGTTGTGTGTCAGGGAGAGTGGAAGTGTGTACAGGTCTACAGGATGGTTGTGTTTCAGTGGGAGTTACCCTTTTCGATTGATGTCAAAGGGGGAGAGAATGTTGTAGGAAGAGGTGTCATGATCACAGGGGGAGTACTTTTGTTGCCATCAAAGCCAAAGGGGGAGATTGTTGATCAGCGGTTGTCATTGATGTCAACCCAAGCAGCACCAAGGGCTAAACCAATATTGCATGGAAATTTTGACCTACCAAATTAATATATTCTAGGTCAATAAGTATTTTTATGGTTTCTACTTGTCGAGATGTTTCTGTTGATATATGGCATGCAACGTAATTCTTCACGGTTTGAGAGATATTCATGTTTGAAGTTTGTAACCCTAGTTAGTGGGCTAAAACCCCATGGGGTTGTGGCATGGGTCATTGAAAAGTCATAATTCATATTTTTTAAGCTCATAAAATCGCTCCCACGTTCACTTGATGAAGCCTCTCTCAACCTAAGCATTTGTACAAATTGTGATCCTCATATCCTCCTCATGCAAGGGATTTCGCCATGGGAAACAGGTTATTGTAGAATTTTCACTCTAAATTTTTTTATACAAAGGCTCAGAAGCTGAAATTTTTATGAGGCGAAGCCGAAATCCTAAGGAAGCTACTGTAAAAATTTCAGATCAAGGTGCGCGATATTTTTGGAGATATGATCTATGGAAGTCAGTGTTTGTGCAGGCTCCTGAAATTAATCTCAAAGAAGTGACCTTTGGAAAATCATCATAAATCTCGCTCTGAGTATCAGATTGGAATTCCATAAAATGTGATAGATATTGAACAGTCTTTAGTTTTTTCTCTATCAATTTTAGAGCCAAATGAAGAAACAGTGACATGTGGCATGCTGTACAAATTCACTATGCTGAAACAGTCTATAGTTAGGGCATTGTGGAAGATTGGGTATAACTCTCCCTTGAAAAATCCAAATTGGGTTAGACCTGTGGAATTGGAAAGATGACTCAAAGGATTACTAAAGTACCAAAAATCAGATATTGGGGATCTGAAATAACGGAGATACACTAGATTCAATATCGAGCTCCTAGAAGGCAAGAAAAATCTAGATCATATGTTGTCAAGGGCTAGAAAAGACCAAAATTTCTAGGGCAGAAAAGCAAAGCAAGTTGCAGCAGAGAGTAGCATGACAAGAGAAACAAAAAAGCTGTATAACAACAGCAAGAATTTCATGATATGAAGTCTTCAAGTGGGCAGCACTGCATACAATCATTGTAAATGTATCGTTGTACTAAGTCATTGTAAATACATTATTGTAAAAATTGTACTAGTGTTTATCTGCCAAGAGTTGAAGAGGCAGTGTTGGGAGGTCTAGGATCATCATTAGGTGGTTGTGTCAAAGTTGGGGTTATGATCTAGTATATCTTCTTCTTCTACATCATTCTATATCATTGTAAAGTGGACCATTTCCCCTAATACGAGAGTCCATTCTTCTTTTATTCTTCTACAGGGTGGTAGGGTGGTGGTAGGGTGAGTTGTAGCTCATTGGTTGTTGGGGCATCCGTTCAGTTGACTTCTGAAGAATCGTGAGCGTTGGAGCGTCCATCCAGTGGGAGCTGGAGAAAAATGATTTTCTAGATTCTAGGAAGTTGGAGCTTTATTTTCAATTGGAGTTGAATATTAAAGAATTATTAGAAAAGCATTAGGTGGTTTTTGTCTCGGAGTGGGTTTCCACCTTAAACACTGTGTGCATTTGTGTTCCTCTTGTTTGTTGCTATCATTGTATAAACACTGATAATAATTGAAGATTAACTAATGCTCTAATTGAAAGAAATACTGCATCACCCCCCCTCTCAGTATTTCCAACAGTGGTATGAATTTGCAGGGGGACCCTGACTTGCCAATTCCACCTGGTCGAACATGGGGACTGGTGGTAAGTGAAATTTGCTATATATTATGGTGCATTTAAATTTTTTAGGATATGTATGTGGTGCTGATTCATGACTTTTGGTATGTAGATATAACATCGATAAAGCCGGAAGGGTATGCGAGATGATCTGCGGCACCAGGGGATACGAGATTTAGTGGAGCTAGAGGAGACCAAAGGCCTGATTATGAGGCTCTAATGGAGGCTGTCCATCACAAGTGTGATATGTTGCTGACCACTGTATTAGATCACGAGTGTTATGATCTTGAGGCCTAGTACATCGAGGGATGCATAGGGCTACCCTCTGAGTGGTGAGGGGTCATGCGATACATGGCGATGGCTGGGCAAGCAATTCAGGATCTGCGAGTTAGTGGAGAAGAGGCATTGGCTCGAGACCATCCAGATAATGATTATATATAGGGTCATGTGGTGCCCCTAATTTTTATTTTTGTAGCATGCTGTGTGAATGTCAGATTTATTTAGAGTAGTTGACTCTAAATATGTATGATTTTGTTGATACGTAATATGGATATGCATCCTTTTATATATGATGAGTATATGGTTCACCATTTTTTTATTATTGTCTTGTGTTGAATGTGATAAGTGCCAATCTAGAATATTTTTTGCAATGCTATCTACATAGTGATTCTGGGCTCTAGGTACATGACTAAATGTAATGGATTAGAATTCACACACTAAGAGATTCACTAGTAAATATTTTCTAAAAAGGACATGGTTATTTACACGATACACACCATTACATTACATGAAAAGAAACAAGGAATCTAAAAGAACATGAATATGAAGGATGTGATGATCATGGGCATCGACAAACAAACCTATCACTGCATCATGTTCGTCCTGGTTATTGGTGGCAGATCCAATGCATACACTGTTGGAGAGGACTAATGAATGAAAAGGGGTAAAAATGGCCCAAGTTGTCGAGGCTAGATTTTGGGAGAAGTGACTTGCACCATCGGCATGGCCGATATATGGTGTGGATGATGGATCCATCTCAAAGGAACCACAAGTCAACAAGTGAGATGATGGTGGGTAATGAAACCTACCAAAATGCATGTCAAAAATAAATACACGCATGTCAATGGGAGATGCTATGGGTAAATTTTCTTGAGGTAAAGCTCATTGTGAAGGTTAGCAAAAAGTTAGCCTTCAAAATACTCTAGAAGGTATGCCCCATTGCCCAAATACTTACTAATTATGTAAGGTCCTAGCCATAATGAGTCAAAATTCCCATGAACAAGGAAATCATGAGCCTGGTCATACACTAGAATAAGATCACCTTCGTGGAAGGTACGAGGGTGGAATTTTCGGTCATAATGGGGTTTGGTTTATTTCTTGGTCACTTCAATGGTTTGCAATGCAACAAGATGGTCTTGGGAAGCACACTCAAGAATCATAATTCTTTATTATAAAGTTTGGGTGTCAGGGAGATGTTCGACAATGAGGTGAAGGGAGGGTATTTTAGTCTCGATTGATAAGACTACCTCCTCGCTAGAAACAAGGTAAATAGGAGTAAAAAAAATTTATATAGGCCCACAACACAGGAAAGAGCATAAGGTGCCAGTTGGTTTTATGCTTGTTCATCGTCTGATGAAGCATAGTTTTAAGGATTTTATTGACCGTTTTAACTTGTAAATTACCTTGGGGATAATAAGATGATGAGTATTGGTGCTCATAGCCCAACAGAGAGGATATCTCATGCCATATCTCATCTTCGAAATGTCGGCCATGGTCAGAGATCAATTTTTTCAAAACCCTGAATCGAGCGATGACATTGTTGAAGAAAAAAAGAGCTATGGTAGTTGCCGTGTTATTGAACATTAGCATGGCCTCAAACCATTTGGTGAAATAGTCGACCACCATGATAATATACTTATGGTTACTAGTAGATGGAGGTTGACACTTCATAAAGTTAATGGCCCACTTATAAAAGGGACCGAATGATATGACGGGATGGAGGGGGGCAGGTGGAGCTCACACCTTTGGGGTGAATAGTTGACAATTGGAGTAGTGTTTAACTGCTTCAATACAATCACCAAAGAGAGAATGCCAAAAATATCCAACACGCATGATTTTCTGGGTAGTGGCCAAACTAGAGAGGTGGCCACAACAAGCACTGTTATGGCAGGCATTAAGGACTTGCTCAGCTTCAACGTGCGTGAGGAAATGACGAAGGAAAGAATCAACACCACAATGATAAAGGTCGTTACCAATGAGAAGGTAGCAGGGGACTTGGTGTTGTATACGTTGTCGAGCATCATGATTAATATGGGAAGAAAAATTCTGGGTTCACAAATAGGTAAGGATGTCACCATTCCAAGGATCGTCTGAAGTAATGGAAAACAAGTGCTCATCGGGTAAATCATCATTAACCGGTGGATCAAGCGTACTAGTAGGAAATTCAGAAATGAGTTGAGCAAGGGCTAAAAAATTTCTTACTCTTGGGTGTGACAAATTCAAGATCAAATTCTTGGAGGATAATGATCCAACGTGCGTATTTCCCACTAATGATCCATCGACTTAAGAGGAACGCCACAGGGTTGGAATTGGTCACAATCTTGGTGAAACACGTAAGAATATAATGAAGAATTTTTTGGAACGAGAACACAATGACCAATGCCAAATTATCTTCACGCGAATAGGAAACAGGGGGTTCCACAAGGTTCTTACTGACATAATATACAATATGTTCATTTCTGGTGTCATCTTCTTAGATGAGGACCCCATCAACTGAGTGGGTGGAAGCTGAGATATACAAGATGAAGTCCCTCTCAAAGTTAGGTTAAAGGATCAATTGAGCAAAAGTGAGAGCATGTTTCAGGGAATCAAAATACTATTGAGCGTAGTCATCCCAAACAAATGGAATGTTAGATCAAAGGAGTCTTAGAAACCCATGTGTAGTGGTGGCATAGTCAGGGACGAACCGATGGAGTAAGTTGTCTTTGCCTTGAAGGATTTGTAACTGGCGCCAGGTACAAGGAATGGGAAGCTCAAGAATGGATTTAATTTTGAGGGGATCAAGATTTATACCATCTTTGGACACAATGAAGCCCAAGAGACAACCGACAGGAATGTAAAAGACACACTTCAATGGGTTGAGGCAGATATTATACCTGCGACATTGGAGAAAAAGGTACGCAAATCATGAATGTGTTGTGTTGGAATCCTAGAATGAGAAGTGAGGTCACCAAGGTAAGCAAGGATAATATGAGCCAAGTCATGGAAGCAAAATGACATGGCCCGCTGGAAGGTGGCTTCAGAAATCTTTAAACCCAAAGGCATGACCCTATAAGCAAAATTTCCCCATGGACTAATGAACAGAGTTTTTAACTGATCAACATGGCAGATAGTAATATGGTTATACCCAGAGAAACCATCCATAAATGATAGAATATGATGCCCCACACACTCATCAATGATTTGTTCAATAAATGGCATGGGGAAGTTATCTTTGGGACAATATTTTTTCAGGTTGAAAAATTCAGTGCAGACACGAATGGTGCCTTATTTTTCTTGAGAATGGAAACTGGGTTGGAAACCCATGTGGCGTATTCAATGGGATAGATAAAACTAGCATCCTTGAGCTTATCGATTTCGACTTTGATAGCCTCTCATCTAGAAGGATTGATGGGTCTCAACTTTTGACAGATAGGATTGGCATTAGGCCATGTATTGATCTGGTGTTCGACAATGGTGGGATCAACTCTAGGAATTTTTGAATAAGACCAGGTGAAAAAATCACGTAATTCCTTGAATAGCTTGGTGTAAGACTCAATTTTTTCTGGGGTGCAATGTGCCCCCAAGGTAATTCTTTCTTCAACCTTGGTTTATCAGAAACATTTATTTTAATGGTAAGAGAGATGTTGGCCATGTTTCATTCTTCGAAAATTTATGATGTAGGAATGGTATTTCTAAACCAATCGACTTTATCATGAATGAAGTATTTAGACTCCATAGCATACTAGTCATGGGAATGCTATGGAAGGAAGTACACACGATGGTGCATATCATCCTAGGGAAAATAAAGGGTGGTCATGGCCATCATAATGTCTTCATCAGAATGGAAGATGGGAGGGCTGGCGGAAGGGAGAAAACATGATGTGGCGGGGCTACTTGGCGCATCGTCATGATAAATATGGTTCACGTATGCATCGTATGGAGGGTAAACGAAGAGATAGTAAATGAAACATCTACCGATGTTGAGACCAAGGTGCTTGAAGAGGGAGGTTTGATCGAAACAGAATGGGAAGCCCCAGAGGGGGATTCCATCGTGAATCTCATGGATAACGATAGATAGAGAATAACATCTGAAGAGGTTGTCATATTGACATCGGGGAAAGCTATCTCAAAATGGGTGAAAAAATGTCCTCCAGTTGTGCTAAAGCATAACTCACAAGTAGAGGAGTAGTTGATCCACTATAAGCGGCTTCTATTTTGCGAATTCCTCAAGGGTATCGCAAAAGTTGTCGAGATAGGGATAGTGATGAGAGTAGTGGCCATAAAAGTTGCACAAAGCATAAGGGTGGTTTGTGCGCAACAATTTGATTTTATTAGCTGAATCATGTAAGGTAACATGGACCTTTGGGATATTAGATTCGGGAAATTTTTCATTGACCACATGTTTGAGATGAGGAAGCTCAGGATAGTTATGGGTGGCATGCCCACCAACATCACACAAAGTGCAGGGAGGTGTCGACATGGGAGGCTTGGGTGGAGCTAGAGTTTTTTGGGGAGCCTTATCCTTAGGTTCCTTCTTTTTGGTTCCCCCCCGCTCACCAAATGATTTCACAACAAGAGTGGATTCTCGTTGAGGTGGCTACAATACTGAAGCAAAGGGAGGGATCATGGCGACTGGTTGAACCGGGGTCAAAGAAGTATAAGGTTTGAGTTGACCAGGTGGAGTGTTTGTTGGGGAATCAATGTACCAGACTGGAATCCCCAGGGTCAAATTGGGTAGACACAACATAGCCATAATAGGCACAAAAAAGACTCCAAGGGAGGGAGCTAAAAAGCAGTATCTGACTGGAAGGGTAATGGCCTAGCAGAATGGCTCCCAAATGGTTAAGACTTTGGGGAACCGTTCATGGTTGAAAAATATTGGGAGAGACACCAACAAAAGGAGAAGGTCCTTGAGGAGAAGGTCCTTAAGGCTGTGTTGAGAGAACAACAGAAGGTTGCAGAGGCGCTATCTGCTGGCTAGTTGAACCAGACTTCTTTTGGCTCACTTGAGATGATTGCAACATGAAAACACTCGATGAGCTAGGCTCAGTGATAAGACGAGGGGGGGGGGGACCAGGGAAGGAACCAAGTAAGGTGGAATATTTGTAGATTCCTGGTGAAACACTGGTGAGAGGTATGGTTGATTGGTTATAAGCCACCAAAGATATGATGGACTCAAGGGAGGTATAAGACTTCGGTTCGTAATATGTCAACTGATCAATGGTGACAATATTTCCATTGTGGGGAAATTACATCTTACGGTGAACCACATATGTGAAAACTGACATTTCATAGGTGTAGCTACAACACAAGAGGATATTATAATCCAAGGGGGCATCAATGACTTCTGTGTCAATGAAAATAGTCTTACCAATAAGTGTGACTGGACAATTACAGAACATACCTAGGGTTTGAGAAGGGTGACCATCCCACGCATGTAAATTGATGGTGGATGGGGCCAAGTCAGGTGATCCGATTTTATTCCAAACATAGGCAGACACCACACAAGTGGATGCAGCCTCATTAATGAAACAACTCTGAACATGTGCATTATGAAGCTTAATTGGTATTTGGAAATAAATGAATGAAGGAAAAGGGGGATGTTCTGACTTGTCAACATCAAGGACAATCAAATGATCATCTGAAGGTTCCACAACGCCAAAAGTAGATAGTATAGATTTTCGTTGAGATGGGCACGTATGGAGGAATTCCAACATTGACATGGCAAGATGAGACTGCGCAAGTCATCTACTATGTTGTAGGTGTGGGCAGCTTTTGTAGAAGCATCATTTCAACGTAATCAACCTTTTGGGATCTTGTGAATGACCTTTGCCTTAGGAAGAGGGATCTGTAAGGGAAAATTTAGTGTCAAAATGGACTCCGTGGGAACTTTGGTTTGGGGCTCGATTGCAGACGTAGCAAGTTGCTTGTCATATTGGCACGTCTGGGTTTGAAGGTTGACATCAGCGGTATTTACGTCTTCATAATTCATAATGAGAATCTAGTAATAAAGGGTACTAGACTACGAGTGTTGAGGGGCGGCCTGACCTTGAGGTGGTTGGGCAAAAACATATCCTTTATGAGGGAAATGATTAGTGAACATAGTCGATTGGCCTGGCACAATGTTTGGAGGAAGTGAAGTGGTTTCTTGCTGTCCTCTAGACGTTTCTTGTGCTTCCCACAACTAGAGCATATGGGGTAAAAGGGGAAAATCATGAGTATAATGACCATGGAAACCACAACATGAACAAGGTTTATTTGTACAAAGAGGCTTGTTATTCTTGGGTTGATCGCTCTATTGTTGGTTTGCGGTGTTAGGTTGATTCCCTTGGGGTGCATTCAGTTGATTACCTTGGTGCCCTTGGTTACCCTACGATTGATGTTTTTGGTTTCCTTTCCTCTTATTAATTTTCTTCAAATTAGGAGGATTAATCGTGCTGTGCTGCACATACACCTTACCTTGAGGAGGTGATGGTTATTGTGGAAAAGGTTGAGAAGGCACGTGAGGCTAGGGAATTGATGCCAAAGGGGCTGGAGCACCAGGCTATGCATAAGGATAGAAAGCGGGAGGGGAAACATTTTGGTAAACAGGTTGAGCAACAACTGACCCTGACATCATTTGATGCGGGTGGGAAAATGTATAAGGTGTGCTTTGATCAAGACACAAGTTTCTTGGAGGGGGATAGGTGTTGGAGGAACTCGTACCCTTTGGGGATAACCATAACCCATGGAAGAATGAGAATATGGATGTGAAAGAGATCCAATGATACCATCAGTGACATGAGATGTTCCCAGTGCATTGGCACCACCAGGTCTAGGAATATTTGGTAAGACGATATAAACATAACCAGACTAGGCATAGATCAAGTCATATTTTAATGTGACCTGGAGAGCTTCTTCCTCGATGGGGGCTAAGATAGTTCTAAGAAATCAATCCATATAGACATGGTCATCGAATGTAGGAGCTTAACACAAACTCCTTCTTCTACGCCATTCTTGGACATGGTTAGAAAAGTGGGTGGAAGAATATTGATGGAATGTGGTCAACAACTTGGTACCGGTATCATAACGGAGGGGTAATTGAAAATTAGACATAAAATCTTTAGCAACAGTCAAAAAAGTGGAATGAGGCATAGCAGTCTGGTCAACATACCACTTTGCAGCTTCTCCAATAAGCGTATGTTGGAACAACCGAAGCCGAATGGAGTCATCGGTGATGGAATTGGACGAACACCACATATGAAAGGATTAGACATGATTAGTGGGGTCCTCTCTAGTGTTTCCTTCAAATTTAGGAATGTTGGAAGGAAGCTTAGTTGGCATAGTAGGCTAACTTGCATTGTGGAGAATGGGGTCATTGATTAACTGGATAAAATCAGGAAGGCTTAAAGCTGCCATAAAAGGTAAAAAAGGAGTAGGAAAAATGGTTCCAGTAGCAGTTCCACAAGTAGCGACTCCAACATTAGCGTCGGGGACACCACCAGCTTGAGGACCTTCACCTATGATTGGCACTTGACATGCTCACAGTATGATGGTGAGGGGAACAAGGCTTAGAATCAAAGGAAGAACCCGATGAACCAGAATCAGAGTCAGTATGGGGAATCGACAGAGGACTAACTCAGACCCTATGCGGTGGTGTAAATTTTCCTACCAGAAGCTGAGGGTGAAGGCCTTGGAGTGTCCATGATAAACGCCTTGGGGGCACAATGATGACAAGACACAAATGACACGAAAAGGTTGAAGAGTGATGAACAAAGGTTGTGTGAGGTAAATTGATTAATTATGATGTTTATGTCTTGGATTGGCATTGTAAACCAAGCGCTCTTCGCTTTAGGTGTGAGTGTGTACAAGCTGTGTGCTAATTTTAATTAAGCCTAGACAGTTATGTAAAGAAAAAGAAAAAAATTTGAAGTACTGTAAATAAAACTGAAATGGTAGTAAAATTAAAAGCTAATCATGGATAAATTCAACCCAAAAGAAGGATTCCCAAACAACTAGTCTAAAAGGTGGTAAAAATTGACTCAAAACACACACAAATATGGCCCAAAGATATAAGGCCTAAGGGAGAGGGATATAATTACTCAAATATGTTGGAAACGATGCAAAAAACAACAAGAAACCGAAGGGGAAAACTGCTGCAAAATGTAAGGTGAAAGGTTAAAACCCTAGGGCAAACAAGGGTACCCTAAGGGAAAGAACAAACAAAACTCAAGAGGGGGGTTTGGATGGAATAATAACCTATCAAAAAGGATCTCAAATAAGGATAGATCAGACCCTGAAACAATGGCTGAAAGTGTTGCAAATCTCAGACTACCTACTCAGCTTAACCCCTCCTAGAAAGGTGGAAATGTACAGAAACCCTAGGGGGCTTGGTTCTACTTCAAGGAGACAAAATGAGCATATCGAGGCCTAAGACGGGCTGAGACAAAGGTTAGACAAATCGAAACAATGCTCTCGGCAAACCCTGTCAGTTATAGAAAAAAACTCAGAAAATAATTTCGGCTTGCAGGTACTGACTTGTGGACTATTGAAATCGGAGTTATTGGGCAGAAAAGTGCGAGTTTGAGTGGAACTCACACTATTTGAGCTAAAAAAGTAAGATTTCATGTTCCTTAATTCTTGGGCGGCAGGTTTCTGAAAATTTGTCGTCTCTGGTGTAGCTGATACCTATTACCTGTGGAAAACACCAAAAAATAGTTGAAAGTTAGAATTTTGACTGATTTAGGGCATAAAATTTAAAAAACAACATCAAGAGACTGAAAATAGCTAAGGAAAAACCCTTGTTACTGAAGCTGCTGGTCACGCAAGAATCTGAATTACAACAAAGGAGTCACCATTTATTAGCATAAATTCTTAAGAATACGAAAAGAGCCTACTTTAGCTGTGTGTGACAAACAACCCTAACAACATAAATGGATGCTTAACTGTTTAGATATGCAATCGATAGTTAGAAAAAATGCCACAAAAAACCAGATCTATGTAGTAAAAGAAGTTAAACAATGAAAATAAATAGTAATTTTCTCTATGCATCCAACATACAAGACAAGATTTAAATAATGTTTAATATATTATTACACCTGGTGAAGGGAACAAATAATTCTTACCAGTCCCCCTCAATGGGATGGGTTCTTGGTTGTCCTCAACGCTTCAGTTCCAAAAGTTTCTCTCTCTCAATGATGCAGAAAGCCCAAAATGTATTGAACTCTATGGGAGCTCAAGAAGAAAAAAAAAATAGTTGCAACAATGAGAATGATCAAAGCGTGACAATGAAAGTGATCAAAGTGAAGAATGAATGTAAAACCCTCCTATTTATAAAAAAATATTGAGTTATCCTTGATAATGGGGAATAATAAAATATTATTAACCAAGATCTGGATCTAACCCCTTGGAATATTTTATTATATTTTGTTGGAGGGAAAATATATTAAATTGGTTAAATATATTTATTTAGAAATAATAAACAAACAAATTATTTATTTATCATTACAAGAATGTGGTTAAAGAATATTTAACAAATAATGATTTCTTTAATTATTCCTATGTGATTTAGTCAAATTTAACAAGAAATAATAACTAAATAATGATTTAATTAATTATTCCTACAAAAAAATAAGATAAATAATGATTTATCTAATTATTTCTCATAACTGGATTAAATGTGACCAGGAATATTATTTAAACAATGGTTTAATTAATTATTCTTAGAGGAAAATCAAATAAATGGATGTGATATGATAATTCTATTGTGTTTTGTAATTCTAAATAACAAAAACACATCATGAATTTATTTGCATTATATAATTCATGTTTAGAATTATTTTTATTTTATTGTGTTTTGAGCTAACTAGATGTGATATGTTTATACATGATGATTTGATCAAACAACTGGTTTGACTTGTTGTGACAAAAGTGAAAAAAATTGCAAGTGTACCTTATTGACGAGCTACCAATGAGGTATGATTTGAATTTATTTTGAATATAATGTAAATTATGTGCTTGGTATAAGAAAACATGTAATTCTCAGTTTGGGATGGTTGAAATTGACTACAAGAGCTAGTAGCATCAACAAAAGGAATTGGAACACGCATAAATATGTTGGTAAAAGACTTCAGGAGCAAGGCCATTGTGGGACACTAGTACCCAATAGTGTCCATTGATTTCCATGAGCATGATAGGACCAATATGATTGTTTTGAGGTGAATATATGCCTTGGTTTTTTTTATCTTCCGATGCAAGGAAGCCTTTCCAAGGGATGGATTACCCAGGATAGGGGATGTATGGGAACTTGGAAGGTGAGTGACTACACAGAAAGGGATGATAGGAATTCCGGAAGGACTGTGTCTCAAAGGAGGGAAGGTTGGGGATGAATTTGCTTTGGTCACTATATTTTCCATATAGAACCATATGCACATTGGGAGTGTGACCTGGAAAAATGAGTCGATAAATTTTCATTGAGGGTATAGTGGCATGGGATTATAGAATTGGACATTGGATGCAAATTTGACTTGCCGGTAGATTATGTACTTATTGGGAAATAATAAAATAATTAATTGAATTGATATTATATAAACACATCATAATAAAATAATGATAATTATAAACATGAATTTATTTGCATTATTTTCTAAACTTTATTATGTTACAAAATTCATATTATTAATCTAGATTTATTATTTTACAATTATTTATATTCATACAAATTTACAATTATGGTAATTTAACAATATTTATAGTATACATTTACTTACGTTCGTAATTATGGTTCAAAATTGACAATGAATTTACAATTTTACAAATTTACAAATTTAAAATTTTTAATAAAATTGAATGATGAAAATACAATTACAATTACAATTACAATTGTACAATTTCAAAATACAATAACAATAACAATTACAATTTTACAAATATTTTACATACAATTACAATTTTACAATTTTACAATTTCACATACAATTACAATTACAATTAAAAATTAAAATTACAATTACAATTACAAATTAAAATGACAATTAAAATTAAAATTAAATAACAATTACAATTAAAATTACAATTCTAATTACAATTACAAATTAAAATCACAATTACAAATTAAAATTAAAATTACAATTACAATTAGGGATTGTTGGGGACTTTGTTGTTGCTGCTGACCTAGACATTGTCACCTCGACTATTTGGCCCTCTCTGCGATCCAGTAGCCATGGATGCTAGTGGGGGTGTTGAGCCCACTCCCCCCTAGCCAGATATTGCTGCCTTCAGGAAACTAGCTACAGGCGCTTCCAAGAGACCCCTGACCGAGACTCAACAGAAATTCGTGGAGAAGCTTGACTGCATTCCATTAGTCGCACTGCCAGTCAAATAAACATTCATATCTTCTCTTAATCTAGTCGACAAAGTGCTTATTGGCCAGTTTACTGGTCTCTGGCCCTCCCTGAAGCTATGGAGGATTGGGTGTAGAGGAACTGGTCTCCGCTCATCTCAGAAGGGATCAAAAGTCATTTTGCTGGGAAAGGTTTCTTTGTATTCATTTTTGAAAATGCAGAAGATAAAAACCTCATCTTCAGAAAAGCCCCATACTTCATGGGGCCTGAAATGTTATACCTAAATAAATGGACCCCGACTTCGACCCTGCATAAGACGTGCCTTCCGCAGTCCCAATGTGGGTCTGTCTTCCCCATCTTCCATTGCATTGCTGGAACAAAAAATCTCTGCAAATCATTGGCAACTTGCTTGGCAGGTATATAGATCAAGCAGTGAGAAAAGCTCAATATTCCTGTGCATGCATCTGTGTGGAGGTGGAATTGGAAGTAGGGCTTCCATAAGCAATAAAACTAACCGTCACAAAATGCACGCACATTTAGGTATTAGATTACGAACAACTACCTTTCAAATGTCGGCGCTGCCATGGTTACGGCCATTTTGCAAGGCACTGCAAAAAAAATATCGCCAAAGAACAGGAAAATGTGAACGCTGATTAATGGCTCACAGTGCAGAAAGCAGGACCAACAAAACCTCGAGGCAAAGGTCTGGAAAAAGAGAAAAAATCCTCGCTAGTGGGGCAAGATCAAGAAGCTAGGAACTCGAAACCCTCAGCGACAATAGGTACTCAAAACACAGAGCCCAAAAAAGTAGCAGAAGCAACAGGAATAAATAAAGATAGCAATAATCAAGCGAAGCTTCCCCCCAGTGAAAAAGGCAGTGAGGAAGAAGGGTAGCCTAAAGTAACCCCAAAATTTTCCCCTTCTCCCTCATATACAGATATAGCCAGGAAGAAAATAATATATTCAACTAGCTCCTCGGAGGACGAGATCCTTGAAAGGCCTACTAAAAGAGCAGGAAGAAAGTCACATAGAGAAGCAAGGGAGGTAGAGGCAGAAATACAAAAAACTCAAGGAAGCCAACCCACAATAGAAATTTCAATCGGAAGGAGCAATAGAACAAGCCCTCTAAAAGGAGGAGTTCCTACCACCCCCAATAGAAAGTAATGAGAATCGTCTCTTGGAACTGCAGAGGTTTGGGGAATCCATCAAAATTTGAAGCGGTTAAGGACCTCATGAAAATGGAATCAGTAGACATCCTCTTGCTCCAAGAGACAAAAATAGAAGGGGATGCCCTTCTAAAGATAATTAAAAAGAAATGGCAGAAGAATGCAGGGAAAGTAATAAGTGCAAAGGGCTCCTTAGGAGGAAATTCCACCCTATGGAAGGAGGATCAATTCAGGCTTGTTAAATCCTTCAACACCTAGCATGGATTTTCACCGAGCTGAAGCACATAGCAAGTAAGTTAACTTTCACTCTTTTCAATTTATATGTACTAGTAATGTATGTAGAGAAGAAAGATTGCTGGAAATACCTAAATGATTTTCTGGAACTTAACTCCCCAAACAATATCATCATCGTTGGAGATCTCACCATAGTGATGAAAGTAAAAGAAAAAAGAGGAGGCAGAAGTAGCAATGACCAAATGATACACGTGGTAGAATACATAATACTCCATTGGAAACTAATGGAATTCAAACCAAAGAAAGGGTTATACACTTGGACCAACAACAAGACAGGGGCATATCATATCTCAGCAAGGTTGGATAGATTCCTAGTACAAAGCAGCCTGTTGATGGAAAGAAGGTTCATCTCTTCATACATTCTCCCTAAACTCACCTCAGATCATAAACCCATCCTCCTCTCACTGGATGAGGAAGAAAAGTTGGGCCCAATTCCATTCAGATTTAGCCCTCTCTGGAGTGGAAGAAGTGGATTCTTTGAGATAGTCCATATGGTTTGGTCCATCACTTTCAGTGGCTCCCCCAACTATGTTTTGGAATAAAGGCTAAAATTCACAAAAAAGGCCCTTAAGGAATGGAGAAAAATTCCCAAAAACACACCTAGTAGTCAAAGAAAGGAAGTAGTGCAGCATCTAGGAAATCTTCAAAGATAAATCGACACCATAGACATAATAACAACTAAATTGGATAAAGAGAAATCTGCCCAATTCAACTCCTTCCGCTCCTTTCGAAATGAAGAAGACTACTAGAGACTAAAGTCTCGCAACCTTTGGTTGGAATCTGGAGAGAGGAACACCTCCTACTTTCACCGTCAATTCAGAGCCTGCCTTTCCCACAATCATATCTCAGAGATCACAACCTCTGATGGGATGCTCTGCAAAGACATAGAAAAAATTAAAGTTGATGCTGCCTGTCACTTCCAAAACCTATACAACAAAGGGAATGAGGGCAGTGAAGAAGATAATAGAGATTTCCTCAACAATATACCGTCTTTGGTTACAAAGGACGACAATACAACCCTCTTGAAGTAGGTCACTGAGGAATATATCAGCAAAGTAATTTGGTCCATGGAACCTGATAAAGCGCCTGGGCTAGATGGATTCAAAATCCATTTTTATAGGATATGCTGGGATATAATAAAATCAGACTTGGTCAGAGTGATCAAAGGATTTTTGCAAAAATAAAATATGGGGGGTAGCACCAACTCAATATTTTTAGCATTAATACCAAAATAATTAAATCCATACACTTTCGAAAGGTTTAGGACCATCTCTCTCTGCAATGCCTCATACAAGATTATTGCAAAACTCCTTGCCAACAGAATTAAGCCGTTACTTGGCAGCCTCATCTCCACCTCGCAAGGGGGCTTCGTTAAAGGAAACCATGCACTCCAGCAACCTAAGAAAAGAGAAAGGAATGCTGGTCAAGCTAGATATGGCCAATGCCTTCGACAGAGTAAAATTGTCCTTTCCTTATAAAGTCCTTCTTTCTTTTGGATTTTTGCAAGAGTTTGTCAACTTGATTAAAGCGTGCACCAGCAGGCCTTAGATAGCTCCTCTGGTAAATGGGAGTCCATCTAGCTGCTTTCAATCCTTGAGGGGACTAAGGCAAGGATGCCCCCTCTCTCCCTTTCTGTATATTCTCTTGGCAGATACACTAAGCAAAAAACTTGAGTTGGACAAATCAACTGGGAATGCTCCTGGCCTACGAATAATGAAGGAGATGGATCCAATTAATCATGCTTTATTCACTGATGATTACCTCATGTTGGGAGGCACTTCCTATAGAATAGCCTCAGCTTTCAAAGCCACCCTCCAAGCTTACTACAGAGTTTCAGGTGCAATGATAAATGAAAAAAAAAGTGTTGTCTACAGCTGGAATGTTGAAGAGAATGATATATAGAGGGTTTCTTGCATCTTGGGTTTCAAAGGTTACTCTAGAGGGGACAAAATAAATTACCTCGGGCTGCCATTAAAATTGGGCATCAATAGGAGCTCTCTGTGGGAGGGAGTGCTGAACAAAATTAAATCCAAAATCGAATTATGGGGAGGGTAGTGGCTTACGCATGGAGGTAAGATTACCTTGATCAAATCAGTGCTCTCCTCTCTCCTGATTTACTAAGCCTCCTTTTTTCTGGCCCCAAAATAAATCTCTGGATAGATCAATAAACTTCTATGCTATTTCCCGTGGTATGGTGGCAAAGGGAATCATCGTAAGATGCACCCGGTAAAATAGGACAGAGTCAAAAGACCACTGTGAGATGGAGGTCTTCAAATAAGGGATCCAGACCATGCAAATACCGCCTTTGGCTACAAGATTTTGTGGAAAATTCACAGTGACCCCAACCATCCAGTAAGTCACATGCTCAGGTTTAAATATATCCAAGGGGAAGCGTTAAGGAAGATACAGGACGCAAACACCAAAAGAAGAATGCAGCTGTGGAGCCTCTATAAAAAAGGAATTACGTTTTTCCTGCAACACCTTTATCGAATTCTAGGGAATGGAAAAAGAGTGAAACTCTAGACTGATAAGATTATGGATCATGCACCCCTTGCAACCAACACAGACCTCGCTGAAATTCGTGATTTGCTGAAGGAGAGTGGAATTAAAAGCGTATTTAACATTTCTGAATGGGACAAGGTTTGTAATTGGACAGCATGGAGACTCAGTAATATTCCAGAGTACTTATTACAACAAGCAGACATGCTCAAAACAGAGCTCAAATATGCTAAAATCGTGCATAAGTCAGCTAAAGATTCTTGGGGCTGGGGATCCTCTAGCACCTACTCTTCTACCAAGGGATACACAATTCTGCAACCCCAACGAGAAAGGTCAACCCCTGCTAGCTTTTGGATTGAGGTTTGGGATCTAATGGCTCTTCCAAAAGTAAACTTCTTCTTTTGGAAATTAATGCATAAAAAAATTTTGACAGGAGAAAATATTATGAAAAGAAGCATTGCTGGTTCGCACAGATGTGCTCTTTGTAATCAAGCCCCGAAAACCATAGATCATCTGTTTGTTGACTTCCCTTTCACCTTAAAAGTCTGGACCCTCACTCTTCATGGTCTCAACACTGCTGCCCCCTCCAAAATCACAGTAGTGGACCTCTTCTCTTCATGGAAAGACCGATACACCTCGACCTTCACCAACAAGTCCCTTTAGGCCTGGGTTTGGATCACCATCCCCAAGTTTGTATGTTGGAAACCGTGGCTAGCTAAGAATGAACATATTTTCAATAATATAGCTTGTACCCCTTCCATTGTAGCTGCTAAAGAAAAAGGCCTCCTTTTTGAAACTCTGAGTAACCAATCCCTCAAACCTGAAACAACGTTACTCCCTGAGGAAAATAAATGGTTCGGGACCTTTGTCTTCTGACATAGGAAACAAAGTGTTGTCACAACCCTTCTCAATCCCCAGTGGAGGTTAAGAGACAAGGATGAAATCTTCCAGAGCTGGTGGAGGAAGCAAGGAACAACAATGGTCTTCTTTGATGGTGCCTCTAAAGGAAACCCCGGGACTACGGGCGTTGGACACCTCATCTATTCTTAGGATGGATTCTAAAGAGAAACCTTCAGCTGGGGATTAGGACAGCGAACCAACAATCAAGCAGAAATCCTGAGCTTGTTAAAAGCCTACCAAATCGCCAAAGAAAGAGGACTCAGAGAGCTGCAAGTATTCGGAGACTCCGAAATTCTAATAAAAAAGATACACACGAAATATCAGTTCAATGATGTTGTCCTAAATAAGAGCCTACAAAAGTTGAGATACATACTCCATGAATTTACTTCCTTTAAATGATTCCATATCCTTAGAGATTCAAACAAAGAAGCCAAAAATTACGCCAACAAAGGCTACCTCCTAGCACAAGGAGATCTCAGTATAAATGATGGAACTCTTGCACAAATTTGTATCCCATGAAAACTATTTCAGCATGCACTAGGGACATGTCAGTAGTCTTGTACTGAAGCTTGTTCTGGCCCCAAACCAACCTAATTTCTATAATAAATAAAAATCCATAACCGTTTCAGTTAAAAAAAAATAATTACTATTAGAATTAAAATTACAATTACAAATTACAATTACAATTACAATTACAAATTAAAATTACAATTACAATTAAAATTACAAATACAGTTACAATTAAAAATTAAAATTAAAATTACAATTACAAATTAAAATTACAATTACAATTACAATTACAATTATTATACTACAAACACATCATAATAAAATAATGATAATTCTAAACATGAATTTATTTGCATTATTTTCTAAAATTTATTATGTTACAAAAATTCATATTATTAATCTAGATTTATTATTTTACAATTATTTATATTCATACAAATTTATAAATTTACAATTATGGTAATTTAAAAATATTTACAGTATACATTTTACTTACGGTAGTAATTATATTATATTAATTAAATTATTATTATTTGATTATCATAATAAATTCCAAACATGAAAATAATGCAAATAAATTCATGTTTATTAATTCTATTATTTTATTATAACACAAACATCAAATATACATCTCAAGTCAAATAACTGCTATCACATATACATCTATCTACAAGCACATTAAATGAACATATCTAACATGACATAACAATATAGACATCATGATGAACACCAACATGTAAATTAAGTACATCAACATGAACATAAATTACATGGACTATATATACACACACACACACACACACACACACACACACACACATATATATATATAATTGTATAATGTCAAAAATATACAATTTTAATATATAAACTGCATATAAATGTCAAATATATGGTGGTACATCAATACTAGTACTAGTAGAGGCCTTCTTAGTTGATGGTGCAGTTTGCTCAGGATCTGCCTGTTGATGATGACTTTTCGATGGAGCAGCCTGCTCAGACTTGGATGGTGCGGCCTACGATGATGGACCTTCCTCTTGAGATGGACCCGCTTGCTCAGGATTAGGTGTCTACTTAGGACTAGGTTTGTACTGAGATGGTGTAGGCTGCCCAGATGATGCCTTCTCTGTCGTGCATCTCCACGATGCCTACCCCTCCTAGCCCGTGCCAGTGCTCTGGAAGCTCAAACGATATGACGCATGAGGGTCAACATATCGCGGGGCAAGCCACTCCAAAGCCGTGTGAGCCTACAATAAACATGAATCTCTCTGACTGTAACTGGGCGGTCTCCCTCATCAAATAGCAGTCGACAGAGTTGGTCGCCAAACTCCATCCTAAATTTGGTGTCCAGCCTATGCCTCAGCCTCGCAGGTATCTGCATCTAATCAGGATCAGTTCTGTCACCGTGATCCTCCACCGCTGCCATCTCCTCATCATCAACATCTACACCTGGATCAATAGACATTTTCATTAAATTTTTTAATAAAACAAGTTAAATAACGTATTTGAATAAATTTTATAATTCTAATTAATTAATTAAGACAATAAAATGAAACTATATTAATTTAAAGAAAACACTAATATTACCTCTCGCGTTTGACGGAACATTCTGTGTGAAGAGGATGTTGTTACACCCTCGCCAATCCAAACCAGCATACAGACATGGCACCAAAATGAAGGAGTGGTCATTAACAATGGATAGAAACTCTAGTGCATCAGGAAATATTATGGCGGTAAAGTCAGACTGGCCCATCTTGGGCATCATCTAGCCCCACATCTCCATCCGTACATGCAACATTGGCCTACGAGGCTACCAAAAAAAAGTAGGCCTTGTCTCAAGAAACCTCTAGAAAAATAAAACAATAACTCTGAAGAAAAAGGGATGGTCAACCTCCCACGTGCTTGAGAATGAAATCTATCTAATGCTGTACAAAACTACCACAAAAAAATCACAGACCATCTCACAAGTCGTGGTGCTTGGAAAAAATAATCAACATAAAAAAAAGTGGGCAACCAACGCATTTACTGTCGCTGGTATAGTGTGAAATGGTCATCAACAGTACTGAGAGGCACCTCACCTTCTCTGCACCAAATGAAGAAATACATAACTGACCACCGAGCACTTGAAAATCTGCAGGAGAAACTATATCATCCCTAATGTATCTCTGGGAGTACGCTAACTAAATCCTTGCTGCATAGCCAACGGGGACATCTGGGAACTAGGGCCTAACCTGCCCTCTCCTAGATAGGCTAGTAATAAAATATATGTTGTCCTCAGTGGGTGTGTACCACTGGTCAGGACTGACCCGGAAAGCCCGTCGGTGGGCATTCCACCTAAAGATGAGTTGTCCCAATAACCCACTATGGTCCTTCAGGGATGTAGCTTCCTCATAGAACTTGATGAGGCCTACATCCCTTAGGAGTAACTGGGTGGACGTCATAATATGGTGAGGGTACATAAGTCTCTCCCTCTCTCATGCCTCCCACAGATGAATCACATTTTACTGTTCCTCCATATGTTCTTGTTGTTCCCTTTCTTCTCTTCATTGACGTCGCTGAATGATTCACATATTAAATACATTTTTTTTATTAAATGAGACATGTATTTCAATATATATATAGATATACATTTTTTTGAAAAACAAAAATAGTCGGTGTGCCCAAAAAAATAGTCACACACCGGCATCGGTGCGTACTTTTTTATCGTGCACCACTCTCGGTATGCATGGAAATTGTTCTCGCACCGAAAAACATAAATTGTACTTTTTCTGTAGTGCGTTGATGAAACTATCCGCCCCGTGGCAGATATTTCGGTCAACATATCACCTAACAATAATTTATGGTCAACGGTGCAGTCGTTTAAACGACCGCACTATTGACTATCTACCAATTCGGTAGGTCAGTGCGTTGACCAAACTATGTGCCCCAGGGTGGATAGTTAGGTCAGCACACCACCCTCCTAACATCAGTACAGGGTCAATGGTGCGGTCTTGTAAACGACTGCACCATTGACTATGTACTGATGTCAGGACGACGGTGTGCTAACCTAACTATCCGCTCTGGGGCACATAGTTTGGTTAACGCACCGCTTTCACGACACTGATGCATAGTCAATGGTGCGGTCATTTAAACGACTGCACTACCATGTGTGTTTTAAAAAAAAGCATGGTGCGCGTTTTGGGTACTACACAGGACCCCGGTGTGGTTTTATTTAGCATCGTTCACCGTGCAACATGTAAATTTACAGGCAGCACTGCGAACGGTGCGAGTCGAACGGCTCGAGCGCACGGCGCATAATTTATTTATTTATTTTAAATTGGTAAATTTTAAGGTTTTTTACAATTCTAATCCACTAAAATTTTTATTTATTGAGAAAAAAATAAAATGCATGTACATTTGCGCGTCGAGGAGGTATATTTACTGAGGAATTGGAGAAACAAAATTTTCCCACCCTTTTCCGAAATTTGAACTCCACAAGGTGGGAAATGGACAATAATAGTGCGTACAATGGGAGCACCGATGGTAAGGCGCCTCACACAAGAGAAATTTGCATCGGTGCTTGAGAGGTCTGGAGCACTAAAGAAGTGAAAATGCAGTTTTTTCATTCGGTAATGTTTTTTTATTTAACCCTCTTTCGGTGCGTGGGTTTTTGAGATGCACCGGGCCTGCTTATGTGTAGCACACCGGTGCACTATAGTAATGAGACGAACTGGGTGGGTTTGTATAGAGAGCACGGTGTCTCGATGTACCAATTTTTAGTATGCATCGGTGCATTTTGAGTTAAATTCACTGGTGCGGTTTATGATGAGAAATGCACCAAACAAAAAACATCCGCAAAAACCTCCACCAGCCAACCTCTTCTATAGACCTCTGCTACAAATGGATATCTGGGCTATTTTTATAAGGGATTCCTCAAAAACATCCTCTAGAGGGTCTTTTCCTTGTAGTGAATGAAGAATATTTCACCTTCCATCCTTCCCAATTTTCATGGATTAAGGAATGAAGATCCTGAAAAATTTCTATTTGAATCTGAGGTTTTATGTAGATCATATGACTAATTACAGGATTCTCAAAATTTGAAATTGTTTCCTGCAACACTTAAGGGTGTAAAATTAAAATGGTTCATGGGCTTAATAATACATTCTATTAGGACATGGGAGGAGATGAAGAGTGCATTCTTGAAAAAATATCAGGATTAATGCATACCTCATAGTTGGAAAGATGAAGTTTCTAAGATGATGCAAAGAGAGGATGAAAACTTAGAGGACCCAGTTGAGATATTTAGTTACAACTTAAAAATACCTAAAATGGAAAACTTGGATGAAGATACTTTAAAATCTCTCCTGTTGAAATCCATTAGAGATGAATGGATAGATATTCTTAATATGATGGGAGAAGGAGACATTTCTCAACTACCATGACATGATATATCTGAATTATGCATACATTATTCAAGAGGAAAATCAAGAATTGGAAGAAATACAAGAGATCTCGTTCTCTATAGAGTGAATAAATTTGCAGCTAGAACAGTAAGTAGGGCAGAAATAAGGAATTTTCTTGATGAATTAAAAACATATGTTTTGGGGAGTCTTAGTGAACAAATAGAAACCTTAAAATTACAAAAAAAGAAAAGAGATGAAAGTGATGCCTTATCTATCTTATTTCCTAAATGAAGAAAGAAACATGCCTTAATAGAATGTCCTCTTGATTTGAAAATCATAGAGACCTATGTCATATGCACAGAAAATCATGAAACAAAGAAATTTCCTTCTATATCAGGTATTAAATATGTCTTCCAAGAAGAAATAGCCCCACATCTAGTAGATCCTCTTTGTTTTGTCTCTAGAAGACCATGGAAAGGGCCACAAAATCAAGGTTTTAACACTCAGATGTATACTCAGCCCCCACAGTATAATTGGAATTCACCAATTCCATGGAAAAAAGCTTGGTCTCAACCTCAGCCTTGGGTACATAGAATGAAAAATCCTTATGGAAGATATTCTCGATATTCTCAATATCCACAATCTTATCCAAACTACCCTCCACAACATTTTCATCAACCTAGTCAACAACCTCATTTTCCAAATCATAATCCATAACTTTCATTACTATTTCCACAAAGGCCAAACCAACCATACCTTCTCAGCCGCTTCCAAATCCAAACAATAAAAATGCACAACCTATTTATAACATGGAGGGAAAGAATTTCCAAACTTATATGATAACTCCACTAGATCTTAACAATGTTCAACTTATATCTGGTAGGATATTAGAAAATAAAAAACCCTCTACTGTTATTTAGGAAAAAGTTGACCACCTTGATGAGGAAATTTTTCTTCATCAAAATGAAAATCTTCAAAGTAGAAATAATCATTATGGAGAAGGGACATCTCTTCATCAGAATAAAGTTTTTGAAAATCAAACACAAGAAGATCCAAAAAACACAACTCCTATCATAGAGAAACCTTCAGTATCTATATCTAAACCTCCTTTTCCTAAAATATTACAAATTGATAGAGGGGTAGAAAAACAAATTTTGTTGCCTAACTATGATATATTAGATGAATTGAAGAATGTTTGTATCAAAATTCATTTGTTACAAGCCATTAAGGAAATTCCAATCCTTGAAAAAATAATAATAGAGTTGAGTATAAAGAAATCAGGAAGAGAAACAAAAGAAGTGAAAAGAATACAATTAGTGGGAAAAATTGCAGATATAAGGATGGGAAAAACAACCATACCAAAATATTTGGATCTAGGAAGTCCCATTGTAAAAACACACATCAATGGTATTGAGATCCCAAATACGTCATTTATTTACTTAGGAGCAGTCATAAACATCAGGAGTAAACAAACCATGGAACAAATAAAGCTTCCAAATCTTCAATATACACCAACATTACTTCAATTAGCAAAAAGACCAGTAATCAAGCCTGATGGTGTATTAGAAGACATTTAGGTATCCTTAGACTCGTGGGAATATCCAATTGAATTTATGATATTGACTCCCAAGAAAAACTTAGGGGGACATCCATTGATATTAGGAAGACCTTGGTTAGCTACACCTGATGCTTTCATCAGTTGTAGATCTGGTGATATGTCTATTTCTAATGGAAGTTCAAAAAAGAAACTCACTCTATATCCTCCAGTAAAAACAATGATAGAAGTAGAAGATGCAGAATGGATGGATGATGAAAATGGTATACAACTTGTTTTTACTATCTCACACATTAGTGAAGAAAATCAAATTCTAAATTCAATAGAAAATTATGAATCATCTTCACAATGTGAGAATAGTCAAAATTTTCAAGAACAATGTAATATTGAATACTTATCATCCATAAAAATGTCTTTATATTCTATGGAAGAATTTGGTAATTCTTCAATTGAAATATTTCCAATTAAAACTTTAAACATAAACAAAAACCTAGAATAATTTCAAAAACAAGAGTTAATCAAAACATTTTTCTACATATGCATGGGAGTACACTGACATGAAAGGAATTAATCCTGAAACATGCATACATCATATCTATATTGAGGAAAATTATGGACCAATCAGACAACCTCAAAGAAGAATGAATTGAAATCTTAGGGAAATTGTAAAGGAATAACTATAGAAACTACTGAATGTAACCTTATTTATCAATATTAGATATTTAGTGGGTTTCAGCTTTAGTAATTGTCCCTAAAATGAATGGAAAATGGAGGGTGTGTATTGATTATAGTGAGTTGAATAAATCTACTTTAAAAGATCATTTTCCATTTCCTTTCATAGATAAAGTTTTGGATACATTAGTAGGGAAGAAATATTTTTCATTCTTGGACAGTTTCAGTGGGTATAATCAAATTCAAGTAGCACCCAAAGACCAAGACAAAACCACGTTTACTTGTCCATGGGGAACTTATGCTTACCGAGTACTTCCTTTTGGATTATGCAATGCACCTAAAACATTTCAAATAGTAGTATTAGGAATTTTATCTAATTCAATACATGATTGTGTGGAAGTGTATATGGATGACTTCACAGTCCATGGAAATTCTTTTGAAGAGGCTCTTGAAAATTTGGAAAAATTTCTCATAAGATGCAAAGAAGCAAATTTCTCATTAAGTCATGAAAAATGCTTTATGATGTTTACTGAAGGAATTGTTTTATGACAATATTTTAGGGGATGGAATTAAGGTGTACTCATCTAAAGTAGAAGTTATTTCCAAATTAGAAATCTCAGATTGTCAAAAATATGTTAGAAGTTTTCTTCCATTTACTGGGTACTATAGAATATTTATAGAAAACCTCTCAAAAATTGCATCTCCACTCTTCAAATTTCTCACTAAAGATTATGAATTTAGCTTGAATCCCTAGTGCCAAATGTCATTTGAAACTTTGAAAGAAAAGATATCTGAAGCACCCATTTTAAGAGGACCAAACTGGAAATTACCTTTTTCATATCTCAACTGATGCTTCAGATACAGCTTTGGGAACTATATTAGGGAAAAAATACTTGACCCCTTATGCCATCTACTATATAAGTAAGAATTTGACTCCTACTAAGTTAAATTATGATATTACTGAAAAAGAGTTTCTAGTTGTTGTCCATGCTATTAACAAGTTTAGACATTACATCACTGGCTATGAAACCTTAATTCACACAGATCATTTTGCAATTAGATATATAATGAATAAATATATCACTAATGGCATAATCACAAGATGGTTGCTACTCTTGCAGGAATACAATATCACCATTTTAGATCGACCTGGAAAACAAAACACAGTTGCTAAATTTTTATCTAGAATTCAAAATGATAATAATGATACACAAGTAGAGGATAGTTTTATTGATGAATATATTTTTTCAATATCTACAAAATCTCCATGGTTTGTAGACATTGGCAATTACTTGGCCATATGAAAACTACAATCATTTTTGTTTCCTAGAGAAAAGAGAAGGATAATTCAAACAAGTGCATCATATTCATGGGTAAATGATTAGTTATAAAAGACATGACCAAATCTTATCATTAGAAGATGTGTTCGAGAAGATGAAATAATTGAAATACTGAAGGCATGCCATGATGAGCCATGTAGAGGAAACTTTGCTGATAAAAGGACTACTTATAAAATCCTTCTTTTAGGATATTATTTTCCTTCCCTTTAAAGGATGCCAAGGAGTATGTTAAAAGGTGTGACAGTTGTCATAGAATGGGGATACCTGTCCCTACAGATAAAATTCCCTTACAACCATAGGTACTCATCGAACCCTTTGAAAAATGGGCTATGGATTTTGTTGGACCAATCAATCCACCATCAAGACAAAAGATGTATATAATTGTATGCACTGATTATGTCACTAAATGTGTAGAAGCTAAAGCACTTTCTTTTTCTAATGAAAATGCTGTAGTCTCATTTATTTTTGAGGATATTTTTACTTTTTTTGGTGTCCCAAGGGAAATTGTGACAGATCAGGGAACTCAGTTTACATCTAGAATGTTGGAAAAGATCATGGAAGAATATAAAATCAAGCACAAAAAGTATACTCCATACCATCCATAGGTAAATGGACAAGTGGATTCCACTAATAAAGTGACTGAAGCAATCCTTAGAAAGACTATACATCTACATAGAAAGGATTGGGCAGAAAGGCTTCCTGAAGCTTTCTAGGTCTACTGGACTACATGGAAGAATTCAACAGGACATACTCTCTATGAACTTGTTTATGGGAAGCAAGTCTTGTTTCCAATAGAGTTCCAAATAAGAACCTTCAAAACAACAACCAAATTGGGAATTGAATAGTCAGAAGCTCAAAAGCATAGAATGGAGCAACTCAATGAGCTTCATGAAATAAGGCAAGATGCAGTTCAAAAGACCAGCCTATTTCAACAATAGATATCCAGATGGCATGATAAATACATAAAATAAAGAAAAATTTAGACAGGAGATTGGGCACTTCTATTTGACTCAAAGTTCAAAGAATTCCAAGGGAAATTTCAAAATCATTGGCCTGGGCCTTATGAAATTGAAAGAGTCTCTGATAATGGAGAAGTCAAAATAAGGACTATCGATGAAGAAAAAATTCCTCTTCTTGTAAATGGACATCGACTGAACGTCTATCATAAGCCACTAACAAAAAAGGAGTTTGTGAAATATTTTCAAGACAATGCTGATATGAAGTTGGTGAAGAATAATCTTTCTTCTTCCCCAACTTAGTCTTCTTTTTGTTTTTCATATCTAAAAAAAAAACAAAGAAATAAATTATATATATATATATATATATATATATATATATATATATATATATATATATATATATATATATATATATATTTATTCAAATAATAAATTTGTATAAGTATGAAAACCTATCATTGATTGGCATCCTTATACAAAAATTACAAGGAGAAAATCAAAGTTTATTTCTGACATCTTATATTTTCTTCATTCCCATTCTAAAAATCCCAAATTCTTTGCATTTCCCTTTATTTTTTAGAAAAATAAAGATTAGCTACAAAATTGTTGCATTTCTGCAGCTATCATAACATTCTGCGTGTTGGGAAAAATACTGAGAGGGGGGGTGAATCAGTATTTAGTGCAGACAATAAAAATTTTTACTTTTTCCTTTCTAAAAACCCATGCACTACTTTCCTGAAGCTAACTCGTGTATATACGCGGATATCCTTTACAGAACTCGTGTATGTCCAGAGATCTAATTATGCATTTAATTCTTAACTTAGATCATTGCATTATTCATTCATCAGATGTTTTAGAAAATAGTAAACAGGTGCAGAATAATCATCACACATAAGCAACACACATGAACACCAGGATTTTAGGTGGAAACCCAATTCGGGAGAAAACCACCGCTGCCGTCGTCTCAGTCTTCAATATTTATTACAAAGAAAACTTCTTACAAACATGTATTGGCGCAGACTCATACCAGCATGCAGGCGCCCACCTGCAGAAGGCTACAACCTTCTCTCGTTTACCAGCCTCTCTTGGAAGGGAGCTACAACCCCCTGTACTTGTTTACCAGCCTCTCCTGGAAGGGAGCTACGACCCCCTGCTCTCGTTTACCAGCCTCTCCTGGAAGGGAGCTACAACCCGCTGACTGAAGGCTTCGACCTTCAGCACCACTGTAGACCACGTTTCATCAATTTTCAAACTGGATCAAACAGTTTCAATACAACCCTTCACTTATCAACAATTCCAACAGAACAGTGAAACCAATGTAATCAGAATATCAGAGATAACCCAAACTTCAGAATAGATATGCAGAATCACATTCAACCTTGAGAAACTATAAGTTCAGATACCATATGCTCCTTTGTTTAAACAGATCCTCATATACGCACTTTTCACGAAACTAACCCACGTATACATCTGTGCATTTTTAAGAACAACCCTAACTTCCCATACGCGCCTTTGTTTAAACAGATCCACATATACACGTGCTTTTTATGAAATGAACCTGCGTATAGATTTATAAAAGATAAACTTTGCAGAACAGACCAGATCTATGAACTCACCCAGATTTCTTCAATTTCTTCAACAGATTTGCGCCAGGTCTTCAATACTTCTTTTCAGATCATCCTAGAGATTCATCATTTCCAGATCTAGAGATTTTGAACCTTCATCATATTCATAGGTGCATCATAGATTCAGATATATCGATTAAGAACAGAGTTAAACCATACAGATAAACTTCAGGGTGAAGTATTCATTTAAAGCCCAGACACATGCACACCTTTGCACAATGATCTTCTTCTCCTTATATAGGTTTAGCCTTTATCAATACCATAAGTCAAAACCACACCACTTCCGATGCTATTCCTGGACGGGACCAAATAGATAATCAAGTTCTCAATACAATGGGTCAATACCATGGTAACACCCCTTGGTATTCTAAATTTGGAGCACAAAAGGGCATACGCGACCTGGCACGTATTTTGCCGTGTGCATACACTACTTCTCCTAAAAAAACCCGTGTATGCGTTGAGTCACACACTTTTCATCATTGATCTGGCCCTTACTGATATTTCTTTCTCTGGTACTTCTGAGCTACTTGTAGAACATTAGATTTACATCATTAATAAAATCATCAAGCATCAAGAATAACTTCATTAAGTAGGTTGCCATCATCTTCATCAAGTGGGTTGCCATCAAGGACAACACTCTGCATCATATTGCCAACAATCTCCCCCTTTGGACTTGATGGCAACCATGATGGTGTTTGATCACCACAACAGATAGATACATTAAGCATAATGACATTCTCCCCTATTAAAACACCATGTCACTCTCCCCCTTTGTCATCAAGGGCAAAGGGTGGATCAAAACTGACACAAGGTTGTTTTTTTTCTTCATGCAGATAGAAGAGCGCTGTAGATCTGATGTGCACTGAATTTACCATGCTCCCCCTGAGTTCATGCTGAATCTTCAAACATATTCTTCAATGAAGTAAATGACTCTATGACCTTCCTATCAACAAGGACTCATACTTACATCAAATATCCAACCAAGTGGATTTACATATAAGACTCAAATACCCAACCAAGTGGGTTTACACAATTTTACTCAACTACCCAACCAAGTGGGTTTACAAATTTGAACAAGACTGAATATTACAATTTTAAATCATAGGTCTCATCATGACCTTTTCATCAAATTACAAATATGATTTTTATGACCACTACCAAAAATACCTCAAGGAAGATCATATTTTAGAACCAACATAATGCCAACAATGCATTATGCTCAATAAGGCTAATGCTCCCCCTGAAACTGTGCATCCAATGCATCCTTTCCATATGACCAAAGCTCCCCCTTTGCTTGTGCATCCTGAACACTTTCAACAGAAAATCATCAAGGCATATTCACCCAGTAAAGAACGAAACAGAAATGTAAGAGCTGAAATACCACCAGAGACTCCAAACCACATCAGAGATACCAAATAGCACCACAACTTATGCTGAAGAAATGCTGACCCAGAAAAATTGTCAGCAACCACTGATACGCGGTTCGCTGTGAATGAACTCACGTATATACGCGACTATCTTGCAGGAAACCCGCGTATCCAATTTAATCTTCTGAATTTAAGCAGATTTGTTCTTCTGACTGGCAGAGACTACTCCCAGCTTCTGTCTTAGATATTCAAATTCTTCCCTGGGAAGAGGTTTGGTAAAGATATCAGCAACTTGCTCTTTGGAGGGAACATACTCCAACTTCACCTTTTGTTCAAGCACTTGTTCACGTAAGAAGTGATACTTGATGGGAATGTGCTTGGTCTTTGAATGCATAACAGGATTCTTTGAGATAATGATGGCACTTGTATTATCACACATGATGGAGATAGGAGGTGTACATTTGATTTGAAAATCTTGTAAGGTTTGCATCATCCAAAGGAGTTGAGTGCAACAAGATGCAGCAGCCACATATTCTACTTCTGCTGTAGATAAGGCAATAGAATTTTGATTCTTGCTGAACCAAGATACTAACCGGGGCCCCATATAGAATGCACCACCACTAGTGCTTTTCCGATCATCAACATTTCCAGCCCAATCTGCATCAGTGTAAGCATGAAGAGTAAGATCAACATTCTTTCGATACCATAGTCCAAATTCTTGAGTTCCTTGTAGATATTTGAATATTCTTTTGACAGCCTGAAGGTGAGACTCTTTTGGATTAGCTTGGAATCGTCCAACAATCCCAACTGCATGCATAATGTTTGGTCTAGTCCTAGTGAGATAAAGTAGGCTTCCGATCATTGATCTGTATTCTGGTTGATTCACCGCGGGAGAATCATCATGATAACTAAGCTTACATCCGGTTATCATTGGTGTACTTACAGGTTTGCATTCTTCCATGCCATACTTCTTCAGAATTTTCTTAAGATATTTTGCTTGCGATAAGAATATACCATCTGTAGTTTGATGCACTTGCAAGCCAAGAAAGAAAGTTAGTTCTCCAAGTAAGGACATTTCAAATTCTTGCTGCATGATAGAAGAAAATTTCTGACTCATAGATTCTTCATTACTCCCAAAAATGATATCATCAACATATACAACCACAATCAATAGTTTATCATTTTCAACTTTTGTGCATAATTTTCTATCAACAGACCCCTTTGAAAATCCTTGTTGATGAAGATATTTGTCAAGACGATAATACCATGCCCTTGGAGCTTGTTTGAGACCATATAGAGCCTTTTTAAGTCTACAAACAAGATTTTCATCATTTCCCAAAATGAATCCTTCTGGTTGTTCTATATAAGCTTCTTCTTCTAGATCACCATTGAGAAATGTAGATTTAACATCCATTTGATAAAATTTGATTTGTTGAAAACTTGAAAAAGAAGGAAACATTCTTATGGCTCCAAGTCTAGCTACAGGAGCAAAAGTTTCTTCAAAATCTATACCTTCTTGTTGAGTATACCCCTGGTAAACCAGTCTAGCTTTGTTTCTTATAACATCCCCATTCTCATTTAACTTGTTCTTGAATATCCATTTAGTTCCAATGACATTTTTATCATGTGGTCTTGGTACCAATTCCCAAGTGTGATTATTTTCAATTTGATCAAGCTCTTCATTCATGGCTTGAATCCAACATTCATCTTTGCTGGCTTGATTGACATTGTGTGGTTCAATAATGGATAGAAATGCCAGATAGCTAGAAGATCCCACAAGAGTCCTCCTTGTTTGTACACTTGATTCCTTATCTCCCAAAATTTGAGATTCAAGATGATTCTTTTGGACATATCTGGATGGAGCCTTTTCAGATAAATCATCTTCAAGTTCTTCATTGGATCCACTGTCTATTTCATTTCTATTTGATGTAGAAGGACAAAATTCACCATTAACTTCTTCTGTTGTTTGTTTTTCTTCTTTAGGGGCTGCAGGAGACTCATCAATAACAACATCAATACATTCAACAATCTTTCGAAGCCTTTTATTGTAACATTTGTATGCTCTGCTTGTAGATGAGTAACCAAGAAGTATTCCTTCATCTGATCTAGGTTCAAAATTGCCAAGATTTTCATCATTATTTTTTATAAAGCATTTACTTCCAAAAACTCTAAAATGCTTCACAGAGGGAGAATTTCCATACCAGAGTTCATATGGAGTTTTGTCACTATTTACCCGAACAAGTGCCTTGTTGAGAATGTTTGCTGCTGTATGTGCTGCTTCTCCCTAGAAAATGTCAGGTGTTCCAGAATCATCAAGCATAGCTCTAGCCATTTGTTGAATTTTTCTATTCATTCTTTCTGCTACGCCATTTTGTTGTGGAGTGCCAGCTACAGAGAACTGTCTTTTTATGCCATGTTGTTCACAAAATTCAAGGAATTCATTTGATGTATATTCTCCTCCTCGATCAGATCTAAGACACTTGATTTTTAGATCTAATTCATTTTCCACCAGTGCTTTGAAGATTTGAAATTTTTCAAATGCTTCATCTTTGTGTTTAATCAACCCAATCCAACACATTCTAGAGAAATCATCAATAAATAAGATATAGTATTCATCACCACGTGGTGAATTTTTCCTCATAGGTCCACATATGTCAGTATGAATGAGTTCAAGAGGCCTACTTGATGATCCTTCCTTGGCATTAAATTGTACTCTGGTCTGCTTGCCGAATTGGCAAGATTTGCATATGACACTTTCAGGTAGATTAATATTGGGAAGACCACGAACAACATTAAGTCTGCTTAATTTGTTGATTTGAGAGAAGCTTAGATGCCCCAACCTTCTATGCCATAGCCAATTTTCTGAAGATTGACTCAAGTAACATTGTTCTTTGCAGTTCTTCAATACATACAGGTTGCTTGGAGTTCTTTTCCCTTTTATAATTGTTTTTCCTGTATCAAGATCATGAACTGCACATTCTTTTGAACTAAAGACAACTTCAGTTCCTTGATCACACATTTGACTTACACTTAGCAGGTTATGCCTTAAGCCATCCACATACATGACATCATTAGCCTTCACCTTTTCCTTTAGAAACATGGATCCTTTTCCTTTAATTACAGCAGGATTATCATTTCCAAATGTAACTTTCTTTTCCTTTTCTAGAGCACTATATGCAAGAAGTTTGTGTTTGTCACCTGTCATGTGTCTTGAGCATCCACTATCAATGTACCATTGATTTTCTTCACCTTCTGGGAATAATGCTATGCCACAATTTTCAACCTGTAATTCCTTCTTTTTCCATACTTTGGATCTTGAAGGAATGATCCGGATTTTATGTAGGAACGCAACAGAATACAGATATAATCATAGATACAGAGATGCAGCGGAAATAATGCTTCAATTTATTAATAAACGAATGACTGAAATAAGCTTACAAACATAATGGAAACAAGCTAGGGCGCTGGTAGCGTATCTCTGAGAAGAGGTGTGGCGTACGCAGGCCTATTACAGACATAATGGAAATAAAAGAGCTATGGTACTGGCAGCGTATCCCTGAGAAGAGATGTGGCGGCTACCAGCCCTTGAACTGTATTACAATGCAGACATAATGGAGATGTGGCGAGCTAGGGCACTGGTAGTGCTTATCTCTGAGAAGAGATGTATCGGCTCCCAGCCCCATGAACTGTCTTACAATGAGGCTTGAGGGCCTATTTATTGTTGAGAAACAATGTAGAATCCGAAACGTCCAAACCCTAACCGTAGGAGATGAAGCGCCAAAACCGTGGGCCCCGTTTGGGTAAATTGGTGGTTCAACTTCCCGGGGACGTAACTTTGGCATCCGATCTTCGTTTGATGCGCTCAATAGCTCGTTAGAAAGATCTGTCTGAGGAGTACAACTTTTGAATGAGCAACATAGGTCCATGGACCCATGTTGCTCTCCGTTTTCCCAAAAAGTTTCGTTTAGGGCCTCAAAACGGCTCCAGAAGTTTAAGACCCGAAAAACTGCTAAAAATAGTAAGTTGTGCCGAAACTTACAAACTGAAATAACTGATGGTGGGGGTTCAAATGGACTCGATGGGTGGCCACCAATATCCACCTGGATTATTAATGCCCCAAAACGGCTCCGGGTGTGCAGGACCCTAAAACCTGCTATAAATAGTAAGTTGTGTTGAAGCTGAAAAACTGAAAGAATTGATGCTGCGGGTCCAAATGGAATAGGTGGGAGGCCACCGATATCCACCTGGATCATTCCTCCCTCCTTAGGAAGCAATGGTCTCCATTGCGTTAAGTTCCTCCATGGGGGGGGGGGGATTTTTCTGAACTTGGTGTTGGATTTAGATGTGCCACCGGTGGGCAGCCATTGAAGGATCTGAAAAAAAAAAAATTTTCCATCATCGCGTTCCTCTGTTTCTTGAGGGCATCCTCGAGCAAGATTTTGACAGGATCTCCTGCTCCCTCTTCTTTCTTTCCTTCCGCCATGGGGGGTCGTCGGGGTTGCGAGGTTGAACTCCTTATACCCTAGCCGCGTTGGGGACATGAAGAGAAAAATAGAGAAAGAGAAGACCCGCTCTGATGCCACTGATCCGGATTTTATGCAGGAATGCAACAGAATACAGATATAACCATAGATACAGAGATGCAGCGGAAATAATGCTTCAATTTACTAATATCAAAGAACTGAAATTTGCTTACAGACAGAATGGAAATAAAACTAGCTATGGTACTGGCAGCGTATCCCTGAGAAGAGATGTGGCGGCTACCAGCCCTTGAACTGTATTACAATGCAGACATAATGGAGATGTGGCGAGCTAGGGCACTGGTAGCGCTTATCTCTGAGAAGAGATGTATCGGCTCCCAGCCCCCTGAACTGTCTTACAATGAGGCTTGAGGGCCTGTTTATTGTTGAGAAACAATGTAGAATCCGAAACGTCCAAACCCTAACCGTAGGAGATGAAGCGCCAAAACTGTGGGCCCCGTTTGGGTAAATTGGTGGTTCAACTTCCCGGGGACGTAACTTTGGCATCCGATCTTCATTTGATGCGCTCAATAGCTCATTAGAAAGATCTGTCTGAGGAGTACAACTTTTGAACGAGCAACATCGGTCCATGGACCCATGTTGCTCTCCGTTTTCCCAAAAAGCGTCGTTTAGGGCCTCAAAACGGCTCCGGAAGTTTAAGACCCGAAAAACTGCTAAAAATAGTAAGTTGTGCCGAAACTTACAAACTGAAATAAATGATGGTGGGGGTTCAAATGGACTCGATGGGTGGCCACCAATATCCACCTGGATTATTAATGCCCCAAAACGGCTCCGGGTGTGCAGGACCCGAAAACCTGCTATAAATAGTAAGTTGTGTTGAAGCTGAAAAACTGAAAGAATTGATGCTGCGGGTCCAAATGGAATAGGTGGGAGGCCACCGATATCCACCTGGATCAAGGAAGATGCTCTTTTGGCTGAACTTTGCTCCTGCATTCAGATTCTTCATGCCCAAAGTTATTGCAATAAGCACATTCAACTTCATTTAGAAGAGTAGAAAATTTGTTATAGGTATTCTTCTCAAATTCAATCCTTTTCTTCCTTGCTTCTCTAGTCATGATAGTTTTATATGCAACACATTGAATAGCTTTATGACCAAAATTGTGACATGAGAAACATTCTCCATTGAAGAAGAAATTTCTGCGATCATGAAATCTTCTACTTGGATTTACCTGTTGATTGGTGTTTCTTTGAGAGAAATTCCTGTTAGTATTCTTTTAATTGAGATGATCATGCTTTACCTGCAATGATTCTTTATTCCCTTGCTGAGTGGCATAATTTTGTAAACCAGCTGTAACTGCTTTTAGATAATTTGGTGCTGAAGTTTCAGAGGATTCTCCGGTATATCCAAGACCTGTTTTTATAAGAGGAGAATGTTGTACCTTGATAATATCATCTAAGGTTTCAGATCCTTTAGCAAATCTAAGATTCAAAGTTTTTACTTTCTCAGAATCTTTTCTTAGACTTACCACTTCACATTCTAATTTCTCAATGTGTTTCTTTGCTTCTTCAACCTGCTTTTCCAGAGTCTCTATGGTTATTTTCCTTTCTTCTAAGAGTATTTTACTTTCTTTCAAGCTTATTTTGAGTTGATTGTTTTCTTCAAGAAAATCATTGTCCTATAGAGCATCCACAAAAATATCCTTTTCTTCTCTAGATTCAAATGCCATGAGAATGTTGGCATGTGTTGTCCTTGATGGCAACTTAGTTGATGAAATGAGATGATTGGAAATATAATGCAGAGTGTTGTCCTTGATGGCAACCTATCTGATGAAGTTGTACTTGATGAACTTGTTAATGATGTAAATCTGATGTATCTACAATCAGTACAGAAGTTGCAGAAGAAAGAATCTACAGTATGTGCAAGAAGAATGTCAAACAAGGTATGTAACGAAGCATACGCGGGTTTGTTTAGGAGAAGTCGCGTATGCACACAGAAAAGATCGTGCCAAGTCGCGTATGCATAATTGCGCTCTAAATTCATAAAACCAGGGGTTACTACCATGGTATTGACCCATTGTATTGAGCGCTGGATTGTCTATTTGATCCCGTCCAGGAATACCATTGGAAGTAATGTGGTTTTGACTCATGGTATTGAAAAAGGCTAAATCTATATAAGGAGAAGAATTTCATTGTGCAAAGTGTGTGTGTGTCTGGGCTTTAATGAATACTTCACTCTGAAGTATATCTGCATGGTTGAACTCTGCTCTAAATTGATAGATCTGAATCTCTGATGCATCTATGAACATAATGAAGGTTCAAGATCTCTAGATCTTGAAATGGTGAATCTCTTGGATGATCTGAATTGAAGTGATGAAGACCTGGCGCAATTATGTTGAAGAAGTTGAAGAAATCTGGGTAAGTTCATAGATCTTGTCTGATCTGCAAAATTTATTTTTTATAGATCTATACGCAGGTTCGTTTCGTGAAAAGAGCGTGTATACGCGGCTCTATTCAGACAAAAGCGCGTATGGGTTGTTAGGGTTTTTCTAACAAATTGCACAAATGTATACGCGGGTTCACTTTAGTAAGGGCGCGTGTATACGCGAGTCTACTTAAAGAAAAGCGCGTATGATATTTAAATTGTTGGTTGCTCAGAAGATAATTGAGGTTCTGCATATCTATTCTGAAGTCTGGGCTGTCTCTGATATTCTGGTTATAGTGGTATCATTGTTCTGATTGATGAAATGAGAAAAGGATGCTTGTTGACAAGTGAAGGATTGTGGTGAAGCTGTTTGATCCAGTTTGAAAATTGATGAAACGTGGTCTGCAGTGGATCTGAGGGTTGAAGCCTTCAGTCTAAAAGTAGAAGCTTTCTGCCAATAGAAGCTGGTGCAAACATCAGGGGGTTGTAGCTCCCTTCCAGGAGAGGCTGGTAAACGAGAGAAGGTTGTAGCCTTCTGCAGGTGGGTTCCTGCGTGCTGGTATGAGTCTGCGCCAGTACATGATTGTAAGATGTTTTCTTTATATAATAAATATTGAAGACTGAGACGACGGCAGCGGTGGTTTTCTCCCGAATTGGGTTTCCACCTTAAATCCTGGTGTTCTTGTGTGTTGATGATATGTGATGCTTTATTCTGTTCTTACTACACCTGTTTACTGCTTTCTTAACTTCTGATGAATGAATAAAGCACTGATCTAAGTTAAGAATTAATTGCTTATTTGTATCTCTGTGCATACGCGAGTTTCCTTCTGGTTATCTGTGTATATACGCGAGTTCTGTTCAGGAAAGTAGCGTATGGGTTTAAAAGAAAGAAAAATAAATAAGTTTTCTAAATACTGATTCACCCCCCCCCCTCTCAGTATTTTCCCAACAATTGGTATCAGAGCCAGGTCCTTCTGAAAAGGCTTAACCGCTAGAAGGAAGTTCAAGCAAGATGAGCAATCAAGAGGGAACAACATCCATCAAGCCTCCGCTCTTCAACGGAAGTAATTTAATCTTCTGGAAAATAAGGATGAGGTCCTATCTTCAGTCTATGGGAGTAGATATATGGGCCATTGTTGAACAAGGATATCAATATCCAGCCACTGTACCAACGGATGCAACAGAAAAGAAGAATTATGAAACAAATGCAAAGGCGGTCAATGCTCTATTAGGGAGTCTAACTGAATCAGAATTTGTCAAGGTCATGCAGCTGAATACAGCAAAGGCAATATGGGACAAAATCATTCTAAGTTATGAAGGTGATGCAAAGGTAAAAAGTGAAAAACTCCAAACTCTCAGAATTGAATATGAAAAGTTAAGAATGCATAGTGATGAGAGTATTTCTAGTTTATTTTTACGTCTTGATAACATTGTAAATCGTATGAGAAATCTGGGAGAAACAATAGCAGAATCTACTTTGGTTGAGAAAATCTTGAGATCACTAACGACAAAATTTGAGTCAAAAGTTTTTGCTCTTGAAGAAAAACAGGATCTTTAAAACCTTATAGTGGGATCACTGTTCTGTTTGATGAAATGAGAAAAGGATGCTTGGTGACAAGTGAAGGATTGTGTTGAAGCTGTTTGATCTAGTTTGAAAATTGACGAAACGTGGTCTGCAGTGGATCTGAGGGTTGAAGCCTTCAGTCTGAAAGTAGAAGCTTTCTGCCAGTAGAGACTGGTGCAAATATTAGGGGGCTGCAGCTCCCTTCCAGGAGAGGCTGGTAAACCAGAGAAGGTTGTAGCCTTCTGCAGGTGGGTGCCTGCGTGCTGGTATGAGTCTTCGCTAGTACATGATTGTAAGATGTTTTCTTTATATAATAAATATTGAAGACTGAGACGACGACAGCGGTGGTTTTCTCCTGAATTGGGTTTCCACCTTAAATCCTGGTGTTCATGTGTGTTGATGATATGTGATGCTTTATTTTGTTCTTACTGCACCTGTTTACTACCTTCTTAACTTCTAATGAATGAATAAAGCACTGATCTAAATTAAGAATTAACTTCTTATTTATATCTTTGTGCATACGCGAGTTTCCTTCTGGTTATCTATGTATATACGCGAGTTCTATTCAGGAAAGTAGCGTATGGGTTTAAAAGAAAGAAAAATAAATAATTTTTCTAAATACTGATTCACCCCCCCCCCCCTCTCAGTATTTTCCCAACAATTGGTATCAGAGCCAGGTCCTTCTGAAAAAGCTTAACCGCTAGAAGGAAGTTCAAGCAAGATGAGCAATCAAGAGGGAACAACATCCATCAAGCCTCCTCTCTTCAACGTAAGTAATCTAATCTTCTGGAAAATAAGGATGAAGTCCTATCTTCAGTCTATGGGAACAGATATATGGGCCATTGTTGAACAAGGATATCAATATCCAGCCACTGTACCAATGGATGCAACAGAAAAGAAGAATTATGAAACAAATGCAAAGGCGGTCAATGCTCTATTATGGAGTCTAACTGAATCAGAATTTGTCAAGGTCATGCAGCTAAATACAACAAAGGCAATATGGGACAAAATCATTCTAAGTTATGAAGGTGATGCAAAGGTAAAAAGTGCAAAACTCCAAACTCTCAGAATTGAATATGAAAAGTTAAGAATGCATAGTGATGAGAGTATTGCTAGTTTCTTTCTACGTCTTGATGACATTGTAAATCGTATGAGAAATCTGGGAGAAACAATAGTGGAATCTACTTTGGTTGAGAAAATCTTGAGATCACTAATGGCAAAATTTGAGTCAAAAGTTTATGCTCTTGAAGAAAAACAGGATCTTCAAAACCTTACTGTGGTGCAACTTCATGGCATTCTAACTGCTTATGAAATGAGAAGAGGAGGACCATCTAAAGTCAAAGAAGCCATATTTAGAGCTTCTACAAAAGGTAAAGAAGTACAAGAAGCAGAAGGATCAATATATGTTTCAGAAGAAGAGGAGGCAAACTTTGTAAAGAAACTTCAACTTGGTACAGGAGGATTTAGAGGTAAGCTTCCTTTCAAATGCTTTAATTGTGGAAGAGTTTGTCACTATGCTGCCAAGTTTCCTTACAAAGAAACACCTGCTAAAGGAAAGGAAGTAGCAAGAAGAAATAAGAACCGGTCTAGCACTAGAAAAAGTTACTATACTCATGAAGATAGTGATGGGTTATCTGATAGTGAGGAAGAAGGTGAACAAGATCTTAGACTTCTTATGGCTTTTGAAAATGAATCTAAAGAAGAAAAGGATACTTTTATGAATGCTCTAGAGGACAATGATTTTCTTAATGAAAACAATCAACTCAAAATATGCTTAGAAGAAAGTAAAATAATCATAGAGACTCTAAAAAATCAGATTGAAGAAGAGAAAAAACACAATGAAAAATTAGAATGTGAAGTGGTAAGTCTAAGAAAAGAACTTGAGAAAGTAAAGACTTTGAGCCTTAGATTTGCTAAAGGATCTAAAATCTTGGATGAAATTATCAAGGTACAACGTTCTCCTCTTATAAAGACAGGTCTTGGATATACCGGAGAATCTTCTCAGGCTTCAACACCAAACTATCTAAAAGTAGCTACAACTGGTCTACAACATTTTGCCACTCAGCAAAGGGATAAAGACTTCTCACAGGTAAAGCATTATCAGCTCAAGTCAAGGAAATTCAACTCGAATACTCCTCAAAGGAGCACCAACCAGCAGGTAAATTCAAATAGAAGATTTCATGATCACAGAAATTTCTACTTCAATGGACAATGTTTCTCATGTCACAATTTTGGTCATAAAACTGTTCAATGTGTTGCATATAAAACTATCATGACAAGAGAAGCAAGAAAGAAAAGGACTGATATTGGAACAAAGAAGAATACCTATAACAAATTTTATCCTCTCCAAAAGGAAGTTGAATGTGCATATTGCAATAACTTTGGCCATGAAGAATCTGAATGCAGGAGCAAAGTCCAGCCAAAAGAACATGCTCCTTCAAGCACCAAAGTATGGAAAAAGAAGGATTTACAGGTTGAAAATTGTGGCATAGCTTTATTTGCAGAAGGTGAAGAAAATCAATGGTACATTGATAGTGGATGCTCAAAACACATGATAGGTGACAAGAACAAACTTCTTACATATAGTGCTCTAGAAAAAGAAAAGAATGTTGCTTTTGGAAATGATACACCTGCTGTTATTAAAGGAAAAGGGTCTATTTTCTTAAAATAAAAAATGAAAGCCAATAATTTCATGTATGTGGATGGATTAAAACATAACTTGTTAAGTGTAAGTCAAATGTGTGACTAGGGAACTGAAGTTGTCTTCAGTTCAAAAGAATGTGTGGTACGTGATATTGATACACGTAAAACAATTATAAAAGGAAACAGAACTCCAAGTAACCTATATGTATTGAAGAACTGCAAAGAACAATGTTACTTGAGCAAATCTTCAGAAAATTGGCTATGGCATAGAAGGTTGGGGCATCTGAGCTTCTCTCAAATCAACAAGTCAAGCAGACTTAAAGTTGTTCGTGGTCTTCCTAATATTACTCTTCCTGAAAATATCATATGTAAATCTTGCCAATTCGGTAAGCAGACCAGAGTGCAATTTAATGCCAAGGAAGGATCATCAAGTGGGCCTCTTGAACTCATTCATACAGACATATGTGGACCTATGAGAAAAAAATCACCACGTGGTGAAGAATACTATATATTATTTATTGATGATTTCTCTAGAATGTGTTGGATTGGGTTGCTTAAACACAAAGATGAAGCATTTGAGAAATTTCAGATATTCAAAGCTCTGGTTGAAAATGAATTAGATCTAAAAATCAAATGTCTTAGATCTGATCAAGGAGGTGAATATACATCAAATGAATTTCTTGAATTTTGTGAACAACATGGCATAAAAAGACAGTTTTCTGTAGCAGGCACTCCACAAAAAAATGGTGTAGCCGAAAGAATGAATAGAACAGTTCAACAAATGGCTAGAGCCATGCTTGATGATTCCAGAACACCTGACACATTTTGGGGAGAAGCAGCTCATACAGCGGTAAATATTCTCAACAAGGCACATGTTCGTGTAAATAGTGACAAAACACCATATGAACTCTGGTATGGTAATCCTCCCAATGTGAAGTATTTTAAAGTTTTTGGGAGAAAATGTTTTATAAAAAATAATGATGAAAATCTTGGCAAGTTTGAACCAAGAGCAGATGAAGGTATACTTCTTGGTTATTCCTCTCAAAGTAAAGCATATAAATTTTACAATAGAAGACTTCGAAAGATTGTTGAATGTATTGATGTTGTTATTGATGAGTCTCCTGCAGCTCCAAAAGAAGAAAAACAAACAACAGATGAAGGTGATGATGACATATATCCTTCTACATCAAATAGAAATGATACAGACAGTGAACCCAATGAAGAATCTGGAGATGATTTATCTGAGAAAGCTCCATCCAGATATGTTCAAAAGAACCATCCAGAATCTCAAATTTTGGGTGACAAGGGATCAGGTGTACAAACAAGAAGGACTCTTGTGGGATCCTCTATCTATTTGGCATTTCTATCCACTGTTGAACCACACAATGTCAATCAAGCTAGCAAAGATGAATGTTGGATTCAAGCCATGAATGAAGAGCTTGATCTAATTGAAAAGAATCACACTTGGGAGTTAGTTCCAAGACCACATGATAAAAATGTCATTGGAACTAAATGGATATTCAAAAAAAAGTTAAATGAAAATGGGGATGTTGTAAGAAACAAAGCTAGACTTGTTTGCAAGGGGTACACTCAACAAGAAGGTATAGACTTTGAAGAAACTTTTGCTCCTGTAGCTAGACTTGAAGCCATAAGAATGTTTCTTTCCTTCTCAAGATTTCAACAAATAAAATTTTATCAAATGGATGTTAAATCTGCTTTTCTCAATGGTGATCTAGAAGAAGAGGTTTATATAGAACAACCAGAATGATTCATTTTTGGAAATGATATAAATCTTGTTTGTAGACTTAAAAAGGCTCTATATGGTCTCAAACAAGCTCCAAGGGCATGGTATTATCGTCTTGACAAATATCTTCATCAACAAGGATTTACAAAGGGGTCTGTTGATAGCAACTTATATACAAAAATTGAAAATGATAAATTATTGATTGTGATTGTATATGTTGATGATATCATCTTTGGAAGTAATGAAGAATCTATGAGTCAGAAATTTGCTTCTGTTATGCAGCAAGAATTTGAAATGTCTTTACTTGGGGAACTAACATTCTTCCTTGGCTTGCAAGTACATCAAACGACAGATGGTATATTATTATCACAAGCAAAATACCTTAAGCAAATTCTAAAGAAGTATGGCATGGAAGAATGCAAACCTATAAGTACACCAATGATAACCAGATGTAATCTCATTTCTCATGATGATTCTCCCACGGTGAATCAACCAGAATACAAATCTATGATTGGAAGTCTACTCTATCTCACTGGGACTAGACCAGACATTATGCATGTAGTTGGGATTGTTGGACGATTCCAAGATAATCCAAAAGAGTCTCACCTTCAGGCTGTTAAAAGAATATTCAAATATCTACAAGGAACTCAAGACTTTGGATTATGGTATCCAAAGAATGCTGATCTTACTCTTCATGCTTACACTGATGCAGATTGGGCTGGAAATGTTGATGATCGGAAAAACACTAGTGGTGGTGCATTCTATATGGGGCCCCGATTAGTATCTTGGTTTAGCAAGAAACAAAGTTCTATTTCTTTATATACAGCAGAAGCAGAATATGTGGCTGCCGCATCTTGTTGCACTCAACTCCTTTGGATGATGCAAACCTTGCAAGATTTTCAAATCAAATGTACACCTCCTATCTCCATTATGTGTGATAACACAAGTGCTATCAGTATCTCAAAGAATCTTGTTATGCATTCGAAGACCAAGCACATTCCCATCAAGTATCACTTTTTACATGAACAAGTGCTTGAACAAAAGGTGAAGTTGGAGTATGTTCCCTCCAAAGAACAAGTTACTTATATATTTACCAAACCTCTGCCCAGGGAAGCATTCGAATATCTCAGACAGAAGCTAGGTGTTGTCTCTGCCTCTCAGAAGTTCATATCTGATTAAATTCAGAAGATTATAGTGGATACGCGGGTTTCCTTAAATACAGTCGCGTATATACGCGATTTTATCCTCAGAAAGTCGCATATGGTTGATTGCTGACAATTTTTGTGTGGGGTCAGCACTGTTTAGCACAACTGCAATGATGTTTGATATCTCTGATACTGTATGGTATCTCTGGTGATGTGTTATCTCTTCTATTTTCGATTCATTCTCTGAAATTGGGTGAAGATGCCTTGATGATATTCTATTGAAAGTGTTCTGGATGCACAAGCTAAGGGGGAGATGAAGGAATAAACTGATGTACAGGTTCAGGGGGAGCATTAGCCTTGCTGAGTATTATGCATTGGGCATTGTGATTCTGAAATATGATCACTTTCTTGAAGTCCTTTTTGGTTTTGATTATAAAAGGTCATATTTGTAATTTGATGTAAAGGTCATGTTGAGATCAATGATGTAAATTTGTAATATTAAGTCATGTAAGGACTTGTTCAAATTTGTAAACCCACTTGGTTGGGTAGTTGAGTCAAAATGTGTAAAACCACTTGGTTGGGTGTTTGTGTCACATATGTAAATCCACTTGGCTAGATCATTGATGTAAGTATGAGTCCTTGGTCTTAGAGTCATGTACTTTATTGAAAATTATGGTTGAAGTTTCAGCATGAACTCAGGGGGAGCATGGCAACTTCAGTACACATCAGATCTACAGCGCTCTTGCACTTCATGATGGTTTTGATCCACCCTTCGCCCTTGATGTCAAAGGGGGAGAATAACATGGTGTTTGAATAGGGGGAGATTGATCAAACACCATCATGGTTTCCATCAAGTCCAAAGGGGGATATTGTTGGAATGTGTTGTCCTTGATGGCAACTTAGTTGATGAAATGAGATGATTAGCAATATAATGCAGAGTGTTGTCCTTGATGGCAACCTATCTGATGAAGTTGTACTTGATGAACTTGTTAATGATGTAAATCTGATGTATCTACAATCAGTACAGAAGTTGCAGAAGAAAGAATCTACAGTATGTGCAAGAAGAATGTCAAACAAGGTATGTAACGAAGCATACGCGGGTTTGTTTAGGAGAAGTCGTGTATGCACGCGGAAAAGATCGTGCCAAGTCGCATATGCCTAATTGCGCTCTAAATTTATAAAACCAGGGGTTACTACCATGGTATTGACCCATTGTATTGAGCGCTGGATTGTCTATTTGATCCCGTCCAGGAATACCATTGGAAGTAATGTGGTTTTGACTCATGGTATTGAAAAAGGCTAAATCTATATAAGGAGAAGAATTTCATTGTGAAAAGGGTGTGGGTGTCTGGGCTTTAATGAATACTTCACTCTGAGGTATATCTGCATGGTTGAACTCTGCTCTAAATTGATCTGAATCTATGATGCATCTATGAACATAATGAAGGTTCAAGATCTCTAGATCTTGAAATGGTGAATCTCTTGGATGATCTGAATTGAAGTGATGAAGACCTGGCGCAAATCTATTGAAGAAGTTGAAGAAATCTGGGTAAGTTCATAGATCTGGTCTGATCTGCAAAATTTATCTTTTATAGATCTATACGCAGGTTCGTTTTGTGAAAAGAGCGTGTATACGCGGCTCTATTCAGACAAAAGCGCGTATGGGTTGTTAGGGTTTTTCTGACAAATTGCACAAATGTATACGCGGGTTCACTTCAGTAAGGGCGCGTGTATACGCGAGTCTGTTTAAAGAAAAGCGCGTATGATATTTAAATTGCTGAGAAGATAATTGAGGTTCTACATATCTGTTCTGAAGTCTGGGCTGTCTCTGATATTCTGGTTACAGTGGTATCATTGTTCTGTTTGATGAAATGAGAAAAGGATGCTTGTTGACAAGTGAAGGATTGTGGTGAAGCTGTTTGATCCAGTTTGAAAATTGATGAAACGTGGTCTGCAGTGGATCTGAGGGTTGAAGCCTTCAGTCTGAAAGTAGAAGCTTTCTGCCAGTAGAGGCTGGTGCAAATATCAGGGGGTTGTAGCTCCCTTCCAAGAGAGGCTGGTAAACGAGAGAAGGTTGTAGCCTTCTACAGGTGGGTGCCTGCGTGCTGGTATGAGTCTGCGCTAGTACATGATTGTAAGATGTTTTCTTTATATAATAAATATTGAAGACTGAGACGACGTCAGCGGTGGTTTTCTCCCGAATTGGGTTTCCACCTTAAATCCTGGTGTTCATGTGTGTTGATGATATGTGATGCTTTATTCTATTCTTACTGCACCTGTTTACTGCTTTCTTAACTTCTGATGAATGAATAAAGCACTGATCTAAGTTAAGAATTAACTGCTTATTTGTATCTCTGTGCATACATGAGTTTCCTTCTGGTTATCTGCGTATATACGCGAGTTCTGTTCAGGAAAGTAGCGTATGGGTTTAAAAGCAAGAAAAATAAATAAGTTTTCTAAATACTAATTCACCCCCCCCCTCTCAGTATTTTCCCAATAGAGAAGTCTAAGATCTTGTTCACATTCTTCTTCACTATCAGATAGCCCATCACTGTCTTCATGAATATAATAACCTTTTCTAGTGTTAAACCGATTCTTATTCCTTCTTGCTACTTCCTTCCCTTTTGTAGGTGTTTCTTTATGAGGACACTTAGTAGCATAATGACCAATTCTTCCACACTCAAAACATTTGAAAGGAAGCTTACCTCTGAATCGTCCTGTGCCAAGTTGGAGTTTCCTTACAAAATTTGCCTCATCTTCTTCTGAGATATATCCTGATCCTTCTGGTTCTTGTACTTCTTTCCCTTTTGTAGAAGCTCTGAAGACAGCCTCTTTGACTTCAGATGGTCCTCCTCTTCTCATTTCATATGCGGTTAGTATGCCATGAAGTTGTACCATAGTAAGATTTTGAAGATCCTGTTTTTCTTCAAGAGCAGAAACTTTTGACTCAAATTTTGCTGTTAGTGACCTTAAAATTTTCTCAACCAGAGTAGATTCGGTTATTGTTTCTCCCAGATTTTTCATACGATTTACAACATCATCAACACATAAAAAGAAACTAGCAATACTCTCATCACTATGCATCTTCAAATTTTCATATTCAATTCTGAGAGTTTGGATTTTTGCACTTTTTACCTTTGCATCACCTTCATAACTTTGAATGATTTTGTCCCACATTCCCTTTGCTATATTTAGCTGCATAACTTCGACAAATTCAGATTCAGTCAAACTTCCTGTTATAGAATTCACCACCTTTGCATTTGATTCATAATTCTTATTTTCATTCAGATCTGTTGGTATTGTAGCTCGATATTGATATCCTTGTACAACAATGGCCCATACATCTGTTCCTATAGACTGAAGATAAGACCTCATGCTTGTTTTCCAAAAGATTAAATTGCTTCCATTAAAGATCGAAGGCTTGATAGATGCTGTTCCATCTTGATTGCTCATCCTGCTTGATCTTCCTTATAGCGGCTAAGCTTTTTCAGAAGGACCTGCTCTGATACCAATTGTTGGGAAAAATACTGAGAGGAGGGGTGAATCAGTATTTAGTGCTGACAATAAAAATTTTTTACTTTTTCCTTTCTAAAAACCCATATGCTACTTTCCTGAAGCTAACTCGCGTATATACACGGATATTCTTTATAGAACTCGCGTATGTCCAGAGATCTAATTATGAATTTAATTCTTAACTTAGATCATTGAATTATTCATTCATCAGATGTTTTAGAAAACAGTAAACAGGTGCAGAATAATCATCACACATAAGAAACACACATGAACACCAGGATTTTAGGTGGAAACCCAATTCGGGAGAAAACCACTGCTGTCGTCGTGTCAGTATTCAATATTTATTACAAATAAAACTTCTTACAACCATGTACTGGCGCAGACTCATACCAGAACGCAGGCACCTGCAGAAGGCTACAACCTTATCTTGTTTACTAGCCTCTCCTGGAAGGGAGCTACAACCCCCTGTACTTGTTTACCAGCCTCTCCTGGAAGGGAGCTACGACCCCCTGCTCTCGTTTACCAGCCTCTCCTGGAAGGGAGCTACAACCCGTTGACTGAAGGCTTCAACCTTCAGCACCACTGCAGACCACGTTTCATCAATTTTCAAACTGGATCAAACAGCTTCAATACAACCCTTCACTTATCAACAATCATACTTTTCCCATTGCTTCCAACAGAACAGTGAAACCACTGTAATCAGAATATCATAGATAACCCAAACTTCAGAATAGATATGCAGAATCACATTCAACCTTGAGCAACTATAAGTTCAGATACCATATGCTCCTTTGTTTAAACAGATCCGCATATACGCGCTTTTCACGAAACTAACCCACGTATACATCTGTGCATTTTTCAGAACAACCCTAACTTCCCATACGTGCCTTTGTTTAAACAGATCCGCGTATACACACACTTTTTATGAAATGAACCTGCGTATAGATTTATAAAAGATAAACTTTATAGAACAGACCGGATCTATGAACTCACCCAGATTTCTTCAATTTCTTCAACAGATTTGCGCCAGGTCTTCAATACTTCTTTTTAGATCATCCTATAGATTCATCATTTCCAGATCTAGAGATTTTGAACCTTCATCATATTCATAGGTGCATCATAGATTCAGATCTATCGATTAAGAACAGAGTTAAACCATACAGATAAACTTGAGAGTGAAGTATTCATTTAAAGCCCAGACACATGCACACCTTTGCACAATGATCTTCTTCTCCTTATATAGGTTTAGCCTTTATCAATACCATGATTCAAAACCACACCACTTCCAATGGTATTCCTGGACGGGACCAAATAGATAATCAAGCGCTCAATACAATGGGTCAATACCATGGTAACACCCCTTGGTATTCTGAATTTGGAGCGCAAAAGGGCATACGCGACTTGGCACGTAATTTTCTGCGTGCATACACTACTTCTCCTAAACAAACCCGCGTATGCGTTGAGTCACACACTTTTCATCATTGATCTGACCCTTACTAATATTTCTTTCTCTGGTACTTCTGAGCTACTTGTAGAACATTAGATTTACATCATTAATAAACTCATCAAGCATCAAGAATAACTTCATTAAGTAGGTTTCCATCATCTTCATCAAGTGGGTTGCCATCAAGGACAACACTCTGCATCATATTCCCAACACTGTGGCTCTTATACACCTCTGCAGCACAGATGAACATGAATTTTTGACAGAAGAAACTAAAGAGAAGATCATACTGAAGAATGTACTCAAGAACACCTGAGGAATCAAGACAAAGAAGAAACAATAAAGATTAGCTATATCCAAGATATGATACAAATTTGTTTAAATAATAAGGTTCAAAACATTGATATATATAAATTAGATGATTGTATACTACCAAATCAAAATGTCATCATTAAAACTGATTGAAATCTGAATCTCATGATTCGCCACCAAACCCGCATCATAATCTCCTCAACGATCAAATCTAATCTCATCCATTAATAATTAAATGGTCATGTCTGATGCCGAAACCTCACTCATGCTAAAACCTCACTCATGTTTCTAACCCTTTTCCATTCACTTGTTTACCTGAACGTCTCTACCATCTCATGAAATAACTCCTCCTCTTTTTCAAGCTCAGATTAAAACCCTCAATTCATCCAGTCAGGAAGAGACAGTCTTGAAGGTAAAAACTATCGGCAAAGATATGGGTTTGATTGTAAGAACAAAGCCCGTAGGAAAGAAATTAATGGAGGGATATCCACAGCTAAAGGAGATACTGCAGAAGGAACATTTTCTTATCTTCATAGAGAAATTTGATGGGTTTCACAAGGAAGTAAAGGAATATTTTGCAAGAGCCTTCAACAGAGTAGAGGTCGAAATCAGTGACATCAAATTTGCAGTCACAAAATACTTGGTGGCAAAAGAAACCGAAATTCCAAAGATGGGTGAAAGATGGTTCAAAAATAGAGGAATCAGTGGAGAAGAATGGAAAGTCTTCTTGAAAAACCTAGGTATGGACATAAGTATTTTTAAAAGGGGAATTTATAGCACAACTCTTAAGGGTAAATGGAGAAACATGCTTTTGATAATTCAGAAATTTATTACATGTGAAGGAAGGTTTGGTTCTACTTTCTTCTATCATGCTAGGTTACTAATGAATTTTCTAGAAGATAAAGAGATAAACCTTCCATATTTTTTGCTGAATAGTCTAAGGAATATGGCAGGGTTGGTTCAAAAGAGGATTAATTTCATAGGTAACACAATGCATCATCATGCATTGATAAAAATCCTCATTGAATTTAATTTAAGGAGATTGGTAGATAATTCAAAAGATTTCTTAACTAGAAATCATTTTCAAGAAAAAGAAGAAAAGAGGCCTAGTGATAACAAAGAAAAAAGAGGCAGAAAGAGAAAAATTGAGAACCTTGCTATAGATGAAAAGCCACCTCAAACATAATTAGAAGATGAAACTCCTATTGCACAGTTGTTTGGAAAGGTCAAGAAACCAATCAATAAAAAGAAAAGAAGCATCATGAAAGAAAAAGGAAAAGTCATACACATAGAAAAAATTAGAGACACAGAACATTCCATAACCAGTAAGAAGAAGCTCTAAACTTTACAAAGCAGCCAAAAATCCACTCCTAGAAGTTACAAAACCTATTAATCTAGAATAAAATATTTAGGTGCCATTACCTATTATTTCTTCTATCATACATGATCCAAGTAGAATAACTCCAGATATTGACCCTCTTCAACAAGATATCTATGATTACATTGAATCTTTGGAAAGAAGAAATGAAAAAAATACATCAAATATTGATGAACAACCTTCTAGTCCAAAAAAACCTATAGTGAGTACTTTAAAGCAATAAATTTTTCATCTAGAGATACTAAATAGGCATATAAAGCAAGAAAATGAAGCTCTGAAGATTCAGAACCAAAATTATAAAAACATCAATGAAAATACTCTTCTACATCTGGGGTTACGATTAAAAAGGAACAAGAAATTGAAAAAGAGGAACAAATACCTGAACAAATAGATGATAAATTTGAAGTACAAACTTCTGATGAAGAAACTGAGGGTAGCAGTGACTTCAAAGAGAGGAAAGAAGGCGAAGTTGGATGTCCTAGAAGAATTGTCTGAGCATATGCAGTGATGAGGTGACAACTCACAATTTTGAAATTGCATGAGGACATGCAATGATCTCTTAGTGGGGGTATGTTGAGCCTCAAGACTATCTCAATTTTTGACATCTATCTCACCACTTTTCCTCCCCTTTTGACATAATCCATAAGCTTAATCAGTGTTAATTGATACATTTTCAATCTGAGAAGGAATTTGAATGATCTCTCTTTTATATTATAATGTTTCTTATTATTTCAATGAATTTTGTATTTATCTACAGAATTCATGCAATTCTGTAGCTAATCTATGTTTATGTAGCTACTAACATTTTTTGACAAGTTCCGAAGATGAAGGAGAAGAGAGAAGCATATGGGTAGTTTGGGAATAATCCACACATGGATTTTTTCCTACTCACATGTCCAAAATTGAGAGAAATAACACCTAGAATCACGGTCAAAGGATTAGTCAAACAGAGGGTCGAGACCAACGAACAAGAAGTTGGAAGCTTCACGATTTTCTCTCCACGTAGAAAATCGTGAAATATGTGAAGACTAAAATCTTGTTTAGAATCCTACTCCTAGTTTCATTAATATTTTTAGGCGACATCATCTCAAACAATTGAACTTAACTTGTTATAAATACCAGGTTGTTTTAACAGGAGATAAGCTTAATTTTTGTAATACTCTCAAACAATAAAACTTTGTTTTTTATTAATGCATGGAGAAGGCATGTTCAAGACCATTGATGTGTAATTAGTCACAAGTGATTCTTCAAGCCATTTTGTTACAATTGTCCCTTGCGCAGAAGAGGTTTCGTAGCTTAAAATTCTGTTGTTTCTTAGTTTAAATTCTTCCATTTCCACATAAGTTAAATTTATGTGTTTTTCATAAGTTAACTACTGTGTTTTTCACATAAGCTGAATGCTCCAATTGTTTTGATTTCCTGAAATATATTAATTTTATAATTCTTTTAACACTTATATCTCATGGAATGAACCCTTTTTCCCATTCGTTCACACAGTAATCACATAACCTATATTAGAAAAGAATTTTAACTTCACACAGTAGGTAGAATACTTTGTTTTCTTTCCTTATTTCAACTAGTCTTTCGATTTACTCAGTATAGTCATTTGGATTGAATACTGTTAGGATTAATAATTCCATTTCATAGAACTTAGAATAAAATTCTTTTTTTCATTAGTGAATAGAATTAGAGTTAGTTTGATACTATGTTTTCATAAGAATTACTTTATACAGATGTTTTTATTTGGTAGATAGAGTGAAGTTTTTGATACATATTTTGATAAGACTTAGACATAGTTTGGATTGATGATTTTTTAAGATTTAGAGATGATGTAAGTAGATATTTTCATTCTTTACTCAAATATATTTAGAAGTAGTCTAGAAAGATGTTATAGAGATAATCTCTGGCATAGGAATTGTCTAACGTAGTTAAGATTGACTACTTAAGTTGATTTATTTTTATGCAATATAGAATTGTTTTAGACCAATTTTCTTTCTTAAATTTACATTTCCTTTTCTTCCTTCTTGTAACTTTCATCTTTTAGTTGTTAGAATATATTTTCTTTAGAGTAATTTATAGATCAATTTCCTTCTTAGATTAATATAAAACATTTCCTTTTCTTCCTTCTTAAATTTATTCTAAGCATTAAAATTATTTTAGATTCAATTACTTTATTGCTTTTAAATTTAATTTATATAAAATATCTAAAAAATACAAAAAGATAGAAGTTTCTTTTCTAGTTCTCTTGAAATCAGTTGTTCATCTTTTCCAAAAGTAGGGTTCTCATCATAGGCTTTGATAATTAAGTTTAGAATTAATTTCATAGTTCATTTCTTAGTTTTCCCATTTAAGATAAAACACAAAATCATAAAAACAGCATATAAAATCTACACAACGAATTAAGAAAGATAGGCTTCTAGCATATATAGTGCACCTGCACTTCACAAGATTACTAACTCTGGTTGATAATTTATAATAGCAATTTAAGACATTAAATTGACCAAACAACAACCATGAAACTAGCAAGGAAGAAATTATGGAAGTAAAAAAGGAAGCAACAATGGAATCCAAACTAGAACACACGAGAAGAAATATTGGAAAGGAAAAATTGGCTTTACCTAAGAAGCAAAAAAAGAAGCAATTTAGTTGTAGGAAATGAAGAAGTAATAATGGAAGAAATACTAGTAAGAAAACTTGGCATTGCCCGAGAAGAAAAAATAGAAGCAATTCAGGTAGAAAACAAAGAAGTTATAATGGAAAAATATTAGAATCCATACTCAAAATTTCCTAAGAAGAAAAAAAAGAAGCCATTTAGGTAGAAAAGCAAGAATTAATAATGGAAGCAATATTAGAAGAAAAAAAACACTATAATGGAAGTCATATTAGAATCTAAATAAGATGCCATAATGGAAGCAAAGCTAGATGCAACAAGTGATGCCATTTTGGATGCAAAACGTGAAGCAAAAAAAAACATTATAATGGAAACATAACTTGGCATAAATTATAAATCCAAAAAAGAAGCTATTTTTAATGCCATATCAAAAGAAAAACAGGAAGAAAAATTTGGAGTAAAAATAGAAGTAAAAATGGACACAACAAAGGAATCAAGAATGGAAGAAATAATTCTCAGTGCTAAACCTAGTACTATTACAGGTGCTATTTCTTTGGTTGCACTTTGCTTCCTTAACCTTGTAATCACTGAGTGGTGGATATGCTCCACAGTTCCACAAAATATTTAGCATTGTATTTACCAAATAAGATTGACATAATCCACTACTAAACATTACACGAATCCAAAGCATGTATCCAATTTTTGCACACTATAAGAATTTGGAACATATCACCATCTGTTACGCACTAATGATTAAAATTATCCATGTATTCTCCAGCCAAATCTATCTTTAATTCATACTCGTAGGAATATAGAGTACGTCTACACCTATTAAGCATGGAATGAATATAAATAATGTATCCACCTGAAGATTATTTTTCCATCTAATATTTTTGTACAACTCCCAATTGGCTTTGTCATGCTCACATCCCAGTGAGCATGGAAATATTTATTATCCCATTAATACTCACCTATCCAAGATTATAAAACCACCAGTCTAGGTAGTCTACTTGTCCCAAGGCCTTCCTGCATGCCCCCCCATTAACTACTCACCTTTATAGGCCCATGAAACCACCAACTTATGTAGTCTAACTGTCCCAATGCTTACCCAAGAAAAAAAAAAGTAATTCCATTGATAAATAAAAATGTCGATACGCTCGTTGAAAAGGAAAAAACCCTTGTATATCTTATGAATGATTGGGCTATGAAATATTTGGCAGAATTGGCTGAGCACCAAAGGGAGATCTACACACAGTCCTATTTAAGATGGAAGATAAAAAATTCTTTGAGTAAAGAAGGAAACATTGACGCATGCCCATCACAAGACTTGAAGGACTAGGGAAAATATATGATTGGAAAATATGTTAAAAGGAAAGGTCGAAATATGACACGCGAACTCCTTCAGAATACTGGCGAAGATTTAATTAATTAAAGACATGCAAAAAATATTTCAATGATTTTATTTTCGTCTCAATGATATCTACGATGAAAATTTTCACGTGGAATATTAGGGTTATTAATAGTAACTTAGGGAAACAACATTATCTATATCAAAGGATACAAATTGAAAAGCCTACCTTGGTGATTTTTCAGGAAACCAAGGTTTCCATGTATAAATTATGATAAATACATGTTAATTGGTGGAAGGGATGTGAAATTATGGATATTGATGTATGAGGTAGTTTTGGAGGTCTAGCAGTTTTGTGGATATGATGGAGGTAATATTTCAATACTATATGGCTAGACGTTCCATTTTGTATGGAAGGTTTTAGCATATTGGTTCAAAGGAGATGATATGTTTAACAATGGTGTATGGTCCTCATACGAGAAGGGAGAATCTATATTTATTGATAGATATTCAGATTCACAGATCTTTTATCTTTGACTCATTATGGACTATAGGGGGGAATTTAATCTTATTAAGACTTTGGATGAAAAGAAGGGCAAGATTCGTTGGTTGGACTCATAATTTTTCTCTTTTATGGAATTTATTTAACGTTTGTAGTTGGTGGATGTACCAACCATTAATGGAATATTTACATGGATTAATAGAACAGGGAGGGGTGGGGGGTAAACATCAAGTCTCTAGTTGTTTAGAATTATTATTTTTCTCTAAATCAATGATGGAAAATGATATATTTATTGAAGAAACTATTATCCCCTATATTTGTTCAAATCATTGGCCAATTATTTTGGATATTGATATTAAATAAGTGCCATCTAATATATCCTTTTGTTTTGAGAGTTTTTGGCTTTAGTCGACTAAGATTTTGAATAAATCCAAAGTATGGTGGAATAAAATTACAGTTCAAGGTAAGACTAAGATGCATACCCTGTAGTTTAAGCTCAAAGAATTGGAGGAATAAATACTGTTAGGGAATAAGACAAAATTTGATCATATCTTGGAGGAAAAATAGAGGTTGGAATGTTAGATGAAGGATAGTTAACAATGGATGATCATATAAGGGTGTAATTCTGATTTAGTGATGGAAGATGGGATTACACTAAATAAGTTATAGAAATGAATACAACATGAAGAAACATTATGGTGAAAAAAATCTAGAGTTCAATGGTTGAAAGAGGGGGAGAATAACTCCAATTTTTTTCACAAACCTATGATTCAACACAGGCATGTAAACCACATTTTTTTGTTAACTAGAAGAGATGGAAAAAGTAAACTACAACATTAGGATATTGAGAAGAAATTGGTTGGTTATCATAATGATGTACTAATAGATATTTCACATAATAGAAAATATACCATAATAAAAATTACAACATGTATTCTAAAAATTGTTAGTTAGGAGAAAAACTCATCTTTAATGTGAATGAATTATTTTCATGAAATGGAGGAAGAAATTATGGGTATCATTCCCTGTAACAAATCTCATGGTCCTGTTGGATAAAATTCAAGTTTTTTTTAAAGCTAGTTGGATTTTTTTTCGGGGAAGGAAATTCACGAGGTGGTGCAGGAATATCGTCAACTTTAGACTATGTGGAGAGGTTTAAATGATATTTTTTTAACCCTAATTCCTAAGGTTGGAAAAGTAGAATACCCCAATGGTTTTAGATCCATTTCATTTGTGCAATGTAATTTACAAAGAGATTCCCACTATTATTGTTGATCATTTTAAGCCATTGTTGAAGGTGCTTATTTCTTTGGAATAAACTAGCTTTGTAGAGGGAAGGAAGGTTTCTGATGGAATTATTGTAGTGCAAGAGATTATTCACTCTCTCAAAAGTTTAAAAAGATTATATATGATGACCAAGTTATATTTATCAGAGGTTATAATAGAATTAACTGGGATTATTTATTAAAGGTCCTAGATGATTTTGGCTTCTCTTAGAAATGGATATCCTGGGTTAGATCTCTTATTTCAACACCCTACTGCTTTATATTGATTAATGGTTCTCCCTCTGATACTTTTAACCCATCTCACAGGCTTAGAAAGGGCGATCCCTTATCTCCATTTTTATCCATTCTAGTTATGGAAGGACTTGGGTGGTCCTTTAAGAATTCTTATTCTAAAGAGATTCTTTGAGGGTTACATTTATACAGTGAAGACCTTCCTGTGACACATCAATGATTTGTTGATGATGTCTATCTATTTGGTCAGCCAACCCTTAAAGAGGAAAATGAGGTCCATTCCATGCTCTCAATCTTTATGGATGCCTCAAGTATGCTTGTCAATAATGAAAATTCCAATATTTTCTTTTTTAACTGTAAGGAAAGGATTTAGTGTCATTTAGTTCAAGTTCTAGATTTTAATAGAGCTTATTTTCCTTCTAAGTATCTGTGTGTGCCATTGGTTTTAAATATAAATCATGTTTCCTGTTGTAAAAGTATTCTTCTAAAGCTTCAAACCAAGATTATAAATTGGACATTTTGAGCATTCAATTTAGTAGGGAGAATGGTCCTCATGAAATCAACGCTTCAAGCCATTCTGCTTTATCACATGTCGGTTATGCCTACACCTAAATTGGCTTGGAAGAATTTAATTTCAAAATGGAGATATTTCCTTTCCTAGGGCATGAAAAAGGATAAACAGTGGTCCTTGGTGGCATGAGAGACTCCAATTCTACCAAAGTGGGATGGAGGATTGGGTTTGCATGAATAAAAAATACTAAGTGTGACCTTAGGGGCTAAGCTATGATAGCGGTGGTTGATAGGTGGGCTGAAGCTACGGGAAGTAGATCTGGCTGAGAAATTATGCTACTCTTTTTTCACAAGAGCATTTAAGATATGAGCTAAATGTTGATGGATCAAGCATATGGAAATGGGATCAGGAATATTATTAGATGATGAGTAATCATACTTTTTGGGAGATATAGAAGGGAGATTGAACCCTGTTTTGGATGGAAGCTTGGTGATAATTACCACGACTTACTGGGAGAGAATATTTTCACTTGTTTCAAATTTTTACAATTAGTTTAGGAGTAATGTAGGTTAGAGACTATTAGCAAGAGCAGCTGGATGGAGAACTTTAAAGGAGATGGAAAATTAAGGAAGATTGGCCCTATTCTTCTTTGGATTTTCCATGGGATGAATTCCAACAACAATTAATGGAAAGGAAAATTTGACTCTCTCAAGACAAATATATAATGCGTTGGGGTCATACTCTTACACGAATGTTTACTTTAATGTAAGCCTAGTCCATTTTGGTAGGACATAATAATTTAGAGAAAAATAGTATTTGCATTAGGGTAATTTTAAGGTCTAAAATGAGCCTCCTAAGGAAATTACAAAATAATAGTGGAAATAATAAAATAATATTTGATTACATCATCAAAATTTAGAGGGAAAATAGAAAAACTGTTTTTTCAACTCATATTTTCAACTTATCTCCCTATGGGTTTACTCAAATTTTGAGCGAAAAGAATCGTTGGATAAATAATTTTATTCCTCATACAAGGATTACCCATATTGCATACTTTCGATGGACCCTACTACATGGAAAATGAGAAATACATGAAAAACATGATTGCAATCACGTTTTTTCATGTATTTCTATTTTTCATGTAGTAAGGTTCATAAAAATTATGCAACATGGATACTCCTTGGATGAGGAATTAAATTTTGCATCCAATGAGTAATCCCGCTCGAAATTTGAGTAAACCCTTAGGGAGATAAGTTGAAAATATGAGTTGAAAAAGTAGTTCTATTATTTTATTATTTTTTAATATTTTTACTTTTTTACTCCAAAAATGGGGAATTGTCCCCTATGGTAGACATCATCATCTTGAATCCTATTGGTTATTATAAAGTTTATTTTGGTTGTACATTTTTCTTAGGAGGCCTATTTTAGACCTCAAAATTCCCCTAATGGAAGTAAGGTATGGTCTCGATTTCACTGGCCAAAAATATCTACTTTCCTATGGATGATTGTAATGTGTAGGTTACTAACTTGGGAATATATTAGCAAAAAGAGTGTTGAAAGACCATCATTTTGTACTCTTTGGTCAAATGCGGAAGAAAATTTGGACATTTGATTAATTCCCATACATTTGCAGAGGGAGTGTGGGCTATCCTTCTCTTCATTTTTAGTATTAATAATCAAAATCAAGATAATTGAGTAGAATCATTAGCTCAATGGAATTGGTCTAAGTTCAAAAATTTTATAGTCATTAGAGTTGAGATCCTAGCTATAGGTTTTTTCCTATGGAATTTGTGGAAGGAAAGGACTGCGTGAATTTTTAGGAATATGAAGAGATCATTTAAATTTATAAATGAAATAACCATACAAAACATTCAATAAGCACTTCTTATTGTCTCTTAGCTGTAGGATTATTGGAAGGTAGATAATCATGAGGAAATAATCTTAACAAAACTAATTTTGAATTAAAACATGAACACCTTCATAGATAATCATCCTCAAGAAATTGTTTCTTCATTGGATACTTTATTCTTCCCTCCTCCTTCTGGTTTTATTAAACAAAATTTTTATGGAGCTTCTAAGGGTAACCTGGGAATTGTTGGATTTGGCATATTCTTTCATGATTGGAATGCATATACATTGAGAATTTTTTCACAAAGTTGTGGTTCAAATAACAATAATCTGGCATTTTTTTTAGCAATGGAAAAATGAATTATGATAGTGATTCATGAGGGTTTTTTTTTTTCATATTGATGGAGATTAAAAAGTTTCCATATAGTGTATTTAACACCTTTTAAATGGACAACCTCCAGGAAAAATAGTAAGGAGTCACTATTGGAAGGTGTTGTTGGGTGTATCAATGATTTACTTTGTAAAATGGAATATGTAACAATCATGAATTCCAAGAGATCAGGAAATAAGGTCACATATTTCTTGGAAAATATGGGTTGTAGATATCGATAACTAATATAAGATGATGGATAGCCTCCTTCTACTTGAGTTGATGATATTGAGAAGCTCTGGGATTTGTTAGAGAACTATATATTGGTCCCGAATATGGGTGCTAATGAGGGAGAAATTAGAGATTCTTTGGAAGTCGCACCCTATTCATTGGTGTCTTTATTTGGCTATGGCATGTAAAAGAATATTTGATGGTAGTTGGATTTTGACCTAAATGTCTCACCATTATAAATGGATATTTAACGATGTGGGTGGTGGATATACGTGTAGTGTGGCAGTGGAGGTGATGATTTATCCATTACTTCCTTCACTTGGTTCCATTTGGAGTTGCTACACTTGGTTTCTTACTTACATGTTACAAATATTAGGGTTGCTTCTGATCTTGCCTTAATACTTTTAATTCTACTCTTTCTAGATAGTTTGAAAACAAGTGTAGAGGCATTTATTATCCTTTTGAAGATATTTTTGTTTGTTTGTTTATAACCTATTTATATTATAATGTATCATTGAACTTGGGAGTATTTTCTCTTTATCTGCAGAAGTGTGGTATATTCAAAGGGTTTTTTTTTGGTGTACTTGGTTTATGTTTCTAGAGTAATTTTATTCTGTGTATTGGGGCTTCACTCATTTAATTCAAGTGCAATTATATTTAGTTATTCTAGGTTTCACCTTGTTGGTGACATTGTTTACTTTGGGTATCAGCATTACTCTAATTTTTAGTATGGGTATCTAGAGCTTTCATGTTTTGTTATGGCTTTGAGGAATTTGGTGTAATATGTCTCTGCATTGTGGTGAATTTGGAATTTACTTTAATTTGGTCCGTTGGTGTGGAAATTGGGGGATGATTTTTAGTTTTTTAGGTCAGGGGTTCAAGGGCCGACGTTTTTTCTGTTTTCTTATTTCTCAAGTCAAGGTTCTCTTAGTAGTTGTCTCCATTTCTCCCTTACCACTAATATCATGCCTCCTCACTAGAGAATGATGATCAAGAGAGGTGGCATAGGTAATGTCGGCCTCAAAATAATCAGGCCTTTTACCGATGAATCAGTTGAAATTTTCTCTGATGTTGTTCCTCTTGAGGCAAGGAAATAAATTTTAATGCTAGAGTCTAAAGAAATATCGAAACACCCTTATCATTCAGATTTGGAGGTGGAAGGTGAAGATATGAAATGGGTTCCATATCTAGGGAGATTCTGGAAAAGGTGATTTATTTCCTACACTCTTTGGCCTTGCATCAACAAATGGACACACTTTTGCATTTAATTTTTAAATACAATAAATTTGAAAACTATAATGCGTTCTTTAGGTTGGAGGACATCAAACACATGCTATGAAATTAAATATTATGTATAGATAATGTGGACTCTCGATTGGCTCAGGTGGAAATATTTTTGGTGTCAAATTAAAATTCTAGTGATCTTATGGATCCCCCTAATGATCCCACTGATCCATCGGTTGATAGTGCTTAGGGTTTCACCATAATTTCTTCTTATCAGGATTAGAAATTGGTCTCAAATTTCTGTCGCTATTTTGATAATCTTATTCTAGTGTTGTAGATGGTTTTCTTGTTTCTCACAATGGGCTTGTTGGCTATGAGGTGGTTTTTGCGGCCTTCCTGGATCTTTAACGATTTTTTCTTCAAGCAGGAATTTGAATCTCATCTATGCTCTTAGTTGGTGTTATGCATGTTTTTTTTATAACTCAAATTTATTTGGAGCTTTTCTGTCACAACCACACTTTCTTTTATACCTATTCTTTATTTTTTCTATGCATCTTGGGATGGTTTTCAATTTCATAATTGAAATCAGTAAATGATTCGTAGTGTGTGCACATGTTGTATATGGATTGGATGCGATACTCGTCATTGGTGTGAATTTGGTCTGCCTTGTTTCCCATTATATCTCTCGTGTGTTGGACTTATGGCTTTGAAGTCTTGCCAAACATGGTACTTCGGTTGTGAAATTTTTGGTAACAATTCTATATACTGAATGGTTCATGGAGAAAAATGAATGTTAGGTTGTACTAGAGATGCCTCCGGCTCTTGCCTACAAGGGATAGTTCCAAACTATCTTTCTCTTTCTGGTGTTGAGGCTTAGCTTGTTGGAAAATTTTCTATTGTCTGATGTTGTTGTGAGGAGAAGTTTACTCCCCTATTTCTGTATTTATTGATATCAAGGTTGTATGGTTATGGATGTGATCACTATGTAATATCATTTTGCTAATGAATATTTTTTTTTCCCCAAGGAAAAATCATAATTTTCATTAATAGTTTGAAAATTACATGCTGTAGATGCATATGCATATGTATTCTCTGTGACCATGGTAACACAATAATATTGTTCATAAAAAATCACCCCAAGGTTGTACAGTTTTAACAGTCAGTATATACAAAATAAATACAAAAAAAATCCAATCATTTTGTCCCAAAAAAACGGTCAAAAGTTGTTCATGTTGCCCTTGTTTTGATAATAGGATGGTTAATGAAAGGGCGATGGTAATAACTGTAATGATGCTGGTCCAACTGTTCTTCTATGTGCCATAGCCCATGATGCTGGACCGCTGCCTCCTTGGATAGACCATCGGATATACTGTTGCGCTCCCTACAAATATGAAGATAGGAAATGGATGTAAATTGTGATCTCAGTAGCCAAATATCCTCCAATATAATCCATAGTGTGTGCATCTGACATGTGGCAGATTTATTAAACCAATTGATGATGATTTTAGAATCTCCAAAAATTTGTGGATGATGACATTCATGCTCTAATTAAAACTATAGGAGATGGCGAACAATGGTGAGCTCAACATAATTGTTAGTGCCATGTCCTAATCCCATCTTTATCTTGAAGGAGTGCTGAAGGTTGAGGTGTAGGACAGCACTGCCCCCACATCCCTAAGGTTGTGAAGATCCATCGAATTATGCCTAAGTTTGATCAAAATTAATGACTTTAGGTATGCTGTTGTAGATGGATATAATGTGGGAAGCGATAGAGTACTAGTGGGGTGTTCTGTTCTGAAAGATAGTGCAGTTTCTGGCAAGCCAGATCCTCTAGATGGTGATTAGTGGCAGGTTTCACGCTTTATGAGGGGTAACCGATTACCACCAGCTCTACCATGCCTCCAAGAGAGTTAGGTGAGTCCACTCTGTGTTGATATGAAAATCTGATAGTATTGATGTCCACAAAGCCTGAGAGGTGTTACACTGGAGAAATAGATGTTCACATGATTCAGAGTCTTAATGACGGAGGGTGCACCATGTTAGGCCCTGGATGGTCCTTTTGTGAAAATTATCCATGGTTGGGGAAATGATATTTAGAATGCACCACATAAATAATCTGGTTGGAGGTGGGGATTCAATTTCCATAAGCATCTCCACCACTAGATGAACTGCTGAGGGGAGTGGTCCGAGAAGATGTACGTATATCCATCTTTGGGAGAGTATTGCCCATTCTTAGAATATTCCCAAATAAATTCATCATCCCCAGGGATAATGTGAATATGAATTTAAGATAAAGTTGTAGTAAAGGTCTACCATGATTGATGCATAGGAGCAAGAAGACCAAGGAGGTCCGCAGATTTCCAACCCTACAGATAGAGTGTTGTGGACTAGGGATCTGATATCTTTGATATGAAACAGATGAAAATTCTTGATAAATGGTCGATGATCTCGTGGGGATGTGCATTCCCACTCCCTAACCATGGTTCAATTCCAATGCGAGCTTGATTTCCAGATCTGATGCCCCAAATCAAACCATTTTGAATGTGCAGCAAGGCTGATAGAACAACCTTCCATATGGTCGATATATTCTTGTGGTTCCAAGATGGAAGTCTGATCAATGATGTTCATGGGACGAACGTATTTCAGGTAAACCACTTGAGTCCAAAGATTTCTGGAAGTCATAATTGAACAACCCATCTTTTCTACAAGTGCCTTGGAAAAAATATCTAGGTTCTTAATGCCCCAACCTCCCCACTATTTAGGTAATGAAATATGATCCCATATAATCTCAGCGAAGGTATGGCCCTCCCTGTTCCCCTTCCAAAGAAATCGACAACATCTTTGCTGAATTCCGGCGATGATTGCACAAGAAATCCATGCTAGTGACATCCAATATACATGGGTGGCTTCGAGGACTGATTTGATCAGGGTGAGTCCCCCAGCCCGAGATAACCATCTGTGGTGTCAAATAAAAATAAATTTCTCCAATTTTTGTGATGAGCCATGTCTAGTCAGCAATGCAATAATCAGTAGGTTTTAACTGAAATCCTAGGTACCGAAGTCCATAAAGGGGATCAAATATGGTAAACGAGAATCTGTTCATAGCTAGGCCCCTCTCCTATAGTGTACAACTGAACTCAGATATGGTTGATTTGAGAGCGTTCCAGACCATGCCAGTGGAAATACTGAAAGATGCCAGAGATGTTGAGAAAGATAAGGTGTCTCCAATGGATCCATTGAGGAGAATGAGGACCTCATCCACAAAGACAAGACGGGTGAGGGAGCATCCCTCCGCTATCGTGATGCCTTGGAGTCTCCCCTGATTTGTTTCATCCATAATTAATCGACTTAATGTTTCCATAATGAGAAGAAAGAAGAGTGGGGATAAAGGGCAGCCCTGTCAGAGCCCTCTTTCTGAATGTAAAAAGGGGGAGGCAGATCCATTGAAGAGTACACTAAATGATGCTTTAGTGATACAACACATGATCCATTTGATGAAGCTGATGGGAAACCCAAAATGGGTGAGGATCATATGGATTTAGAGCCAATTGGAGTGATCAAAAGCTTTTGCAAGGTCTAGCTTTAGTATGATACTCTTTAGATTTTTGCATTTGATGCAATGGAGAGCCTCTTGGGTAGTGCCTATGGCCCCATGGATCTAATGATGGTGGAGGAAATCAAATTGTTCAGATGAAATGTGTTCAGAGAGAATGGGATTGATGCGGTTGGAAATTATTTTGGCAATGATATTGTAAATGCAATTACAGAGAGAGATAGGTCTATAATCAAAGAAAATTCTAGGAGCATCATATTTGGGAATGAGGGAAATGAAATCAGTGTTAAATGCATCATATAATTGACTAGTCGTGTGACATTCTTTGACCACATTTAAGATATCTGGACCAATAATCTCAAAGAAATCTAGATAAAATTTAACAGGCCAACCATCAAGCCTAGGGCTCTTGTCTTTCTGGACCCATTTTAAGGTGTCCCAAAGTTCTTGCATGGAAATGAGATAAGTCAAGATATCCTCATCTGCATGGTCCATGAATCAAGGAAATAAGCCATCAACCTTTATAATTTCAACCAGATTAGCATTGGTGGGGGCCTTCTAGAGGTTGTGAAAGTGTACAACCCCCATGTTTTCCAACTGATGAATAGTGTGGTTCTGGTTTCCTTGTTCATCCTCCAGATTCCAGAGAGTGTTGATGGATTTTCGACCATTTGCAAAATGGTGGAAGAATTTTGTATTCTCGTCCCCCACTTTTAACCATGTGGCTCTGCTTCTGAGGTGCTAGGTTTCATCAAGGTCTTTGAGGATCCAAGTCTGTTCCTCTTCGAGGTGAAAGAGCTATGATCTGGTGGCATCTAAGGCCGAGCCTTCCATCAAGGCAGATTCCAAGGCTGCAATCTCTGATTCCACTTTGCAAAGGGTATCCTCATCTTTAGCCTTCTGATCCCTGGCCCCAGGATTTGGTCAGTTTCTTGATCTCATTCATTCTGGCAAAGAAGGATACAAAGGGGGAGGATTCAGGATCCGAGGGATGCAAGTGCTAATAGTTTGATGCCATGTTGGTGTATTTCGGATGGTTTAACCAAGTGGAATTGAACTTGAAAGGGTTGTTAGGTTTGCGGCAGACAGGGGCCAGTTCCAAATATATGGGGGAGTGGTCCAATATTCACCCAGATCCCACCCATTGACGATATTGAGGCCTAGATCTGATTAATGATTCATGAATGAGGAAATGATCCAGTTAACTGGAAACGGAGGCCTCTCCAATCCTATGACTTCCCTAGGTGGGATGATAACTCAACATGGGGATGTAAACAAGGTGGCGGTCTTCAATGAGATGAGAAATATCCACAGAGAGTGGGTCGGGATGAGAAAGGGGTCCCCAGGATTCCTCCAGACCTAGAGAAAAATTAAAATCACCACCGAGGACAAGATTATGAGTAGACATGAAAGAACGATTGAGAAGGTTTTGCCAGAAAGTAAGTTGTACATTGCAGGGGCCATAGATGTTCAACAACCTATATTCCAGCCCAAGTTCAGAGGAGTATGCATCGATGCCCAAGAATCCCTCCCCACCCTAGAGATTGAGTAATTTAATGGAGTGGGGATTGATTTCAAAGGAAATAACACTAGATCAATCCCAAGCATCGATGGCATGGAAAGTCCATCCTAGGAAGATGGTGGATAATGTAGAAATAACGTGATCATAAGAGTCAAGGGTTTATTGCAGATAAATGACGTCAATAAGAGTGTTGTTCAGTAATCTTCGGAGGGCCAGATTTTTAGCGAGGTTTGCTAGACCGCAACAGTTGAAGGCAATGATCTTCATGAGGTGATGAGGGGGAGGGTCATCCGTGCTCTAAGGACCCGATCGAGAGTGTTTTGTTTGCCATTCGTGACTTCCAGACCCGCCTATATAATGGTCGTAGATATATAAGAGTGGCGACCCTATCCTTGTTGCTAATGAAAATTAATTGCTACAGTTTACAAAAAAGTACCCAAAAAACTATATATTCATTTTTCTCATTATTGTTTTAATTTTAAAATAAGTAATGTTTTATTATTGAGTTTATATGGGTTTTGTCCCAACATGTGTATTAAGGAGACAACTTAAGGTTTATTATAATTCAAATATTCTAATAAAATACTTATATTTATATATTTGTGAATAGTTTAGTTTCATGTTTTGTTTGTTTGTTTTTTTATTAATCTTAGAAAGATGATTATTTTTCAAAATATTAATGTAAAATTGGCACATAAAATTTGAAAAAAAATTAAGGGTAATAATAAATTATATTTTATAATTCCCACAATAAATAAAATATTTCAACACCAAATCAATGTTTAAAAATCACATTTTTTTAATAGAGCAACGATTAGAACTCAAAGAATAAAGTACTAATTTAAAAACGATAAAAAAGAGAAACAATATAATGTAAATTTGAAGATTCCTTTATTCATATTTTTCCAAAAATACTTAAGACCTCTTATTGATACATTATATACTCACTAAATCCCCATCGTTTATCATGTTATATAATACCCCATTATTTATATATTGGTTCATACTAGTCCTATTTAAAATTCCAATTGTAAATAGCCCAATAATATAATGAAATCCTTGCATCCAGCTTGGATGAGGTTACCAACATGACAGAGGGGCGGAGTAGGATGCCATCACCCCACCTAGAAAACATGTGAGGGGACATGGCACTAACCACCAGGGAGGTGTATTGAAGATTCTACATGAGCTAAAGACTATGCTTATGTGCAGGTTAATGAGGCTGCTAATGGAGTTTAATGTGTAGGAAGTGGATGGAGAGACAATTCAATGCACTCGTGTGGAATTAATGAATGGAATCATGGTGAACATCCTATTAAATCCTTGGCAAAAGAGAGAGTTGAAGTAGTCTGTGGGAAAATTTAAGATCAAGGAGAAATTTAACACCCTCTTGGAAGCAACAAGTTTGGTTGATGAGGAGATAGGAAGAGAGGATACTTGTGAGGTGAAGTCAACTCCATCTCCATTTCCTTGCAATGTTCATGTCTAAATAATTTTTTTCCAAAAGAAAGGGGACTATAGGATTCTAGAAAATCTAGAGATGAATATTTCCAGAGCGGATTTTTATCCTAAGTTTCAGGATATGATACAATGGGTGAGAAATTCTCTTGTGTGCTTGGTTGTTGGTCTTGGAATTTTCCTTCCCCCACTTTCCAAGTCAACCAACCTCAACCAAATGTAGGGATGGCTCATGGTATTGGTCTAGAGTAGTGAAGCAAGAGTTTAGAGGTTATGTGTACATTGCATTATTATTGTGGGTTGTGTTAGGCAGATTCAAGATGGTTTATCTTGCCCTGTTTGTATCTCCTTTATTTTTAATATTAAGAGAAACTTTTTCCCCTTGGATTTTTATTTTTATTTATTTTTTATAGCTGAAAAAGTTATTTTTATTTTTATTTATAGTGAGGGATAGGTTGGGCCAGAGCCTAAACAACCATCAATACATAGCTTCACCCAAATTCAAATACAATCGAGTCATAAATAATCATTTACAGAATTGGGATTTGAGATGGGGGTTCATTGTTAATGTTGAAGGCTCCTCACGGGAGGAAGAAGCCTTTGTTTGTGTAGCTATATGATTCCTTGTTTGAGTCTCTGAGAATATGAAAAATTTATAAGAGGTGAAGTATGCCATAATGTACTTCAACCTGCGAAGGCTCTTGTTTAGAATTGGATTGTTAAACTAGTCCTCCGAGTTTAACATTTTTATCAAAATTTCCAAGTCCCTGAAAGCTTGGATTTATCTAAAGCCTTTATCCCGAGCTATTTGGCATGCTTTTATCAATCCAAGAACTTATGCCTGGTTATTTTATCTCTGTCTGAGGCCCCAACTGAGCCAGTATCTTGTGCCTTCTGAAGAGTAGATCACACCCCCTGCACTTGATATCCCAGGGTTTCCTTTGGAAGCACCGTCAAAGAAGATTGTTCCTTTACCCTGCTTCCTCCACCATGTTTGGAATATTTTGTCTGGTTCTCTTATGTGCCATCTTGGACTGATGGGGGTTCTGATTGGAGTTTCATTCCTGTCTTTGAAGACGAAGGAACCCAACCAGTTCTCTTCTTCTAGAATAAGTGTGATTGCGGAATTATGAGAGTGTTGGGAAGCTATCACCAGGAGGATAGCTTTATCTTTGGCAGCCACCGTCGAGGGATTCCATATGGTGTTGTTGAAGACCTATTCATTCTTAGCAATCCATACTTTCCAGTAGATGTATTTGGGAATGTTCTGCCAAACTTGAATCCATAGAGATTTGTTGGGGATAGCATGGGGATACCGCCCCTTCCAATTAGAGAATATATCAACCACAGAGGTCTCAATGGGGGAAGAAATTTTAAGACCATGGAGGATGAGCTTCCACACTTATTTTGTGAAGGGGTGGTTTAAAAATAGATGGTCCATTGTTTCAATATAATTCCTACAGAGGGTGCATCTATGGGGTCCAAGGATACCTCTTTTTGTGATATTTTCTCATGTCAGAGTATTTTTGTGCATTAAAACCCAAAAAAAGAAGTTGATTTTAGGGATGCAGAAGGGGTCCCATACCCGTTTCCAGAAGATAGCGTGGTGAGTCGACACTCTCTGTGGATTGAGATAACAAAATCTGATTGCTGTGGTATAATTTCATGTGTTTTTCTAGCCTCAGGAGTCCACAACCTGCTTGTGGATTTGGGTAGAGTCAGCCAACTCCTATTTTAGCATATTCTGTTGGATTAGCAGATGTTATGGGGCTTTGGGGAATATCCAAGAGAGCCAATTCCCCTTCTCATCCCAAGAGGAAATTTCTTCAATTCTGGTGATGTTTTTTTGTTCCAACCATTCTCGGATTCCTCTTATAGCTTTAGAGTCTGCAAGTGGAAGATGTCCCATGATACTGTCTTGCCACAATAGAGTGGATTTCCATTTCCAGGAATGCAAAAGAGGTAAATTTTAAAGAAGTTAATTCCTCCCCATAAGAGATTCCATATCAGTGATCCTTTGGGGGTGTTTTAGAATTGCATTTTCCTCAGCGATGTTCCTACTACATATTTATTTTTCAGAATTTAGCTGACCGGATGCTGGAATAATTGTAAATTTTCCATTAAATTTTTCTTCCTAGCGATATTTTTGTTGTTGATGGGTCTCTGATCTGTAGGCCACCCTCCAATACTAGATGTGTGACCATATCCCAGTTGACAAGATGAAACTTCATTTGATTGCCCTTCCCACCCCTCCATAGGAAGTCACAGATGAGATGGACACCTGTTCAGTAATAGACTTGGGAGCAGAATGAAGGAGGCTTGATATATTGATAAGGTTGAAAGAACTAATTTTATCAGTGTTAATTTTCTGACTGTGGAGAGCCAGTAGCCTCCCCATGATATGATTTTCAATTTTATTTACATAGTACCTCTTCCCACAATGCATTCTTGCCATTTCCTAGCATTAGGGGAAGGCTAAGGTATTTTATTTTTTCCCATTTAACATGGCCAACAAAGCCCAAGATAAATGAGATTCAATTGATAAATTTCTAATCAATGTTCCAACCATAAACTGCGCTCTTCCTTTCGTTGATGAGGGAACTCGATGCCTTACAGAAGCTGTGAAGGATAGCTTTAATGTTGGAAGAAATTGACAATGAGACACCTCCTAGCAGAAGAGAATCATTAGAAAACAACATGTGGTTGATGGGATACAATATGTTTTGCACTCTTAATCCTAGAACAGTCCTTGCCATTTTTGCATCTATCAGTTTTCTGTTGAGGTAGTCAAACATTAGGATGTACAAGAATGGGGAGAGAGGGCAACCTTGCCTTAATCCCCTCGAGGCTTGAAAATAGGTGGTGGGTCTACCATTAACAAGAGTGGCGATTCAGGGCCTATCTATACAAGCTTTGATCAGATCGATGAAGTCAGAGGAGAACCAAAAGGTGAGAAGAAATTTGTAGAGGAAAGAGATTTTTTCTCTGTCAAAGGCATTTTCCATGTCAAGCTTGATCAACATGCCTTTTTCTTTTCGTTGATGGCTAGAATGCATTTCCTCCTGAACCTGAATGAAATTATCCATTATGTGCCTACCTTTGACAAACCCACCTCAAGAGAGAGAAATTAGGTTCCCCAGTAGAGGCTTGATTTTGTTGGCCAGAAGCTTGGAGAGGATTTTGTACAATTCATTACAGAGGGAGATGGGCCTAAATCTTTCAAAGGGTTAGAGGTTCACCTATTTTGGAATTAAGGCCAAGAAGGTAGAGTTGATGCCTCCCCCTACCTTAGTTTTATTTTGGAAACCTTTGATCATTCTCATCACGTCAGCTTTAATAATGTCCTAGTAGATTTTGTAGAAATGGATTGAGAAACCATCAGGCCTAGGTGCCTTGTCTGGTTCCATTGACCAAATAAATTTTCAAATTTCTTCCTCAGAGAAAGGCTTCATTAGATTAGTGTTGTCCTCACTACTGACTAGGGAGGGTATGTTGGTGAGGAATTCCTTTGTGTCCTCTTCACTGTTATCATTATATTTCCTAATAGCTTTTGAAAGTGAGATTCTGCAACTGTTTTGATATTTTCAAACCATTTGAAAATGAGTCCCTCTAAAGTGGTAATTTCTCAGATGTGGTTTCAGGAGAGGTGTGCTCTATATTGTCGATGGAAGAAAGTAGTGTTTCGGTCCCTATCTTTTAGCCACAAGCTTCAGGACTTGATCCTATAATATTATTCTTCAGTGCGAAAGGAGCTATAGGTGTTCCTTTGGGAAATCTATTCCTTCTCTAGCTCTATAGAGGTGTTGTCTCTTTTATCCATTTCCATTTGCAGGTCTTCCAGTATCTGGACTGCTTCTTTCTTCTGGTAGGTTTGGCCTTGTTTTGGTTTCCTGATCCACTCTTTCAGGGCATACTTTGTAGCTTTGAGCTTTTTCTCCCACACATAGCTTGGGGAACCATTGACCGATTTGGCCCAAGCCAGACGGACAATATCAAGAAACCCTTATCTCTCATCCAAAGAGGGTTGAAATGAAATAGAATAGGGCCTAGGTTTTCTTCCTCTTCTAGGAGAAGAAGAATAGGTTTTTGATCAGAGGTAAGCTTAGGGATGATTTTGGTAGATATTAACCTCTCCTCCAGCAACAATGAACTCTTGCACCAAGAAGTGGTCAAGGCGGGATGAGATGTGTTCTGACCCAAATCTATTATTGGACCAAGTGTAGAGGCCTCTTGAAGGTTTGAAGTCCAGGAGGTCCCATTGGAGCACAAGGTATTCCATAATGTGAAGCATTTGATCCCTGTTGGAGCTGTCACCTCTTTTTTCTTTCAATTCTAAAACTATGTTTAGATCTCCAACAAGAATAATGTTTTTAGGAGTATGAAGATCTAGAAATTCAGAGAGAGATTTCCAACAATCTATTTTTTTAGCACATTTCATAGTAACATAAAGGTTGAAGAGAGAAAAGATCAACTTATTTGTGATATGCCTTAGCTTGGTGAAGATCCAGTGTTGGATCTCAAAGGAGTTCACCAAAAGTACTCGTTCCTCTGACCATAGAGTGGATATTCTACCTGAGGATCCCCTTTCGCTTACAACCAACCCTACATTTTTCTTCCACTTTGATTTTTTGATGTCTAGTAGGGTGTCCCCTTTGATTTTAGTCTCTTAGAGCATGAGGATTTCTGGGGGTTCAATTTTCAGGAGATATTTTATTACTTTGGTTTTCAATGGGTTCCCCAAGCCTCTGAAATTCCAAGAGACTAATTTCATTATTTACTGGTGAGGGGATTGGATGCTCCTCCCTTGGGAAGCCTTGTTTTGGTGTTCCTCTCAATGGAAATTTCAATTCTAGATTGACTTCCTTGAGTTTTCTGTCATTCTAATTCTTCTTCTCTGGTTTCTCTATGTTGTTTCCTTCGCTCTTTTTTCAGAGGTTTCTCAAAGGATTCATCCTCCGAGGAGCCGGAGTTTTCTATAGACTTCTTCTTGGTCATTTCATCATAAGAGGGTGAAGAGGAAGCACCTGGGTTTGCTCCAGGGGGAGTTGGTTCTTTAATGCATTTGTCCTAAGTGTAAGAAGCATTATGTTGATCCGTGGTTGCCAAAATTGTTACTGAGGGTTCTGTTTGGATGATGAGCTCTTCATTCAGTGTTTTAGTTTCATCCAATGGAGAGACGTTGTTCTCTGTCCCAATAGTCTAGAATTCTGTTGTTGCTTTGGATACTTTAGTGATTCCTTTTCCTCTTACTTTCGATGTGGTGTATTTTTGGACCAAAGTCCATTGTTCTCCTTTTGCATCTCGCTCTCTTCTTCTGCCTTCTTTTTGCAGTGCCTTGCAAAGTGGCCATAGATGTGATAGTGTCTGCATTTAAATGGAAGCTGCTCATAGTCCAACTCCTGGATATGGGACCATCCAACAACCATTAATTTTATTGCTTCATGGAGCCCAACTTCCAAATCCACCTCAACACAAATGCGGGCACACACGTATTGGTCTTTCCTTACAGCCTGCTCAATGTACTTCCCAAGCGATTTTCCTATGATTTGAAGAGATTTATGGTTCCAACAATGCAATGGGAGGTGAACCCACACTTGAACAGCAGAAGGGAAATATTGGTAGGGGTCGAAATCTGGGTTCCATTTATTAAAATACAGTCCCTGGGGTCCCATAAAATATGGGCCGTTTCTGAAGATAAGGATCCTCTCTTCTGCATTTTCAAAAAGAAACAAAAAGTATCCTTTGCCTACAAAATGAATTTCGATTCCTTCAGAAACTAAGGGAATCTAGTTCCTCTTCAGCCAGTCATCCACTTCTTTGAGCGAGTGCCAGAGGCTAGTAAACTGACTAATGAGACCTCTATTAGCCAGTTTCAGGGTAGCTTTGCATGTTTCCTCGATCAAGAGAGCCACCGAAGGCATGATTTATAGCTTCTTTACAAATTTTTGCTGAGAGACAGATGGGGGCCGATTGCTGTAGGAAGTAATCAGAAGTTTGAATGCCTCGATCTTAGGTGGAGGAGTAAGGGGAGCCTCGGGTTCCCCTCTTGAACCCATGGTGTCCAACAGGATGCAGATAGGTCACTCGCATTCATGTAGTTTGAATAGCAGAGTGCGTGCCGAGATCGAGATCTTGTTAGCAAAAACAAATAATTTGGTGACCACCATGGGCCTCGAACCCTAAAAAACTGAATGGAAAAAGCACCAATAGAAATGTATATAGGAATGGAAAAAAGCTGATCAAGCGAAGAGCCGAAGAGCTGAAGAGCTGAAGGGCCAAAGTTTCCAAGTGCCGAAAAGACCGAATCCATTAAGTTACCCAAGTTGTGAAGTCTCGAAGTTGTGAAGTGCCGATACCGCCGTTGAGATGCCGAAGTTGTGAAGTTGCCAAAGAGCTGAGTGCGCAGCAACAGGTTTTTCAAAATCACCTCAGAGTGTGAAGAATCCTTTTTTGAATTTTATTTATTCGATGACTATGGGCTTCTATTGATTTTCAGCACACAAATGTATGGATGTCCCCTTGGATTTGAAAGGGAATGCTTTGGTAAATTTTGAATGTAAGTGGTGCTATGTGATTGCTAGGAATTCTTATGGGGTGAGGAGTTTGAATTGTATTATTTTGTTATTTATACTCTCCAATATTTAAATAGGAGAGGGATGGATTTCACTCCAACATGTTGTAATATTATTTCTTTCTATAGCCACAATGTTCATTCATATGTTGTGTGAGTGAATTTGAATGCATTGATGTTGGGTAAGGGGGGGAATTTAATTTTGCTAGTTAGTTTATGTAGCCAGATACCCAGTAATAAGGTAGGGGATTATTACCCTTTACATGGGGAGAGAGATATTAGTTTTATGATTTTATTAAAAGATATAGGAATTCAGGGAATTGTTTTGACTCTATAGACGAAGATTCTTGAGATGGGGGGGTATCAAAGTAGGCTTGTTTTGGTTAATCCTATTGCAGGTGGATTATGGAACTTGTGTTATATGATTGATATAATTTTATGCTGACATTCTTGACTGTCATTTCATAAGAATTCTCACCTACAATGCCTTACCTTTAATAAATTTCACATGTAACTCTTATAACTGACTCGCTAGCATCGTGGGATATTTTCAGATCTTTGGTAATTCTTGTTGGATGATAGTAGATGTGGTATTGTTACTAAGAAGAATTAAGTAGGTTGGAAGCGTAGACATCCCTTGCACAGTTGGAAGATGGAGACTGGAATCTATTTTGTGGATCCTTCTATCCAAAACATGACATTCATTAGGGGATTTCAAGAGATAACTGCATCACTAGAAGCCATATCCTGAGATGCGAAAAAAGTTTTGGGATCAATCCATTTTAGTCAAGATGCCACGTAAATGGGATAAAATTTGTAGGGGGGTTGCTTACTATTAGGAGAGAGCTAAAAGGGTACAATATCATAGGCAACATCGATTACAGGACTTTACAGGGAACTTCGAAAGCTTACTCATGATACTAATCATGAAGAAACAACCAGAGTTGAGAGCGAGACCCCCTTTAATAGATCCTCTCTCTCTAAAACAGAAGGGTTGATTGTATCCCAGATACATGGCACACCAAAAGAAGATTCACCTTGTATATGAAAACTATTGATTTATATTGGAAAATGAAGTTAATTTAAGGGAAAACAATAATAAACAAATGTGAGTGTAGGTATGATTCCCTCCACTCATTGGAGTGCCTCCAAATCCACCTGAACACCATGGATCACATATTATATCATATAAAACAACACCTTGGCTTACCTCTTCTAGGAATCACTACCCAAGAGAAGGGAAAAACACTTATTTAAATTGTTTATGATTTGGATCCTTCACATAAACTTCACATGTATTTTATTTTCATTTTTTCTATTGTTTCTTTGTTTTTTCAATGCATCTGAAGACTTATATCTAGGTATAAGGAGTTTTTTGTATTCTCCTTTTTCTCTATGGTATATCAATCATCTCTTCGGAGAATTATTTTTTGGCTATGGTTAGGACTCTCTGGCGAGATACCGACATTGAATATCAACTTTATGATGCAATTTATAACTTTATAGTTAATATAATATTCACCTTACCAAAAAAAAATGAAATCTTTGCATCCTTAGAACACTCGGATAAGCATCAAAGAGTTTTATCAAATTTTCAATTGATATTTAATGAGTTGGTTGAAAATATCACTTAGCAATTTGCTGGACATATTTCTCATTAGTGGGAATAGTTGGAGCAAATAAAAAATGTGGAATCATCAAAGGTCCCAATCTAATGAAATATTTTGATGAATGCTCTAAGGAATTTTTTTATAATAATATTTAATATACAGGTAAATATATTTTAATCTCTTCTCATCTGAAAAATTGTGTAACTTTCCACTTTGAAATAGTAAAAATATATTATTGGAACCCTACATAAATGATTGAATTAACACCATAGAACTTAAAAATTTATCAAAAAGATATTGGAAAATAAGAAAAATACTTTTTTAATCATATTTTTAACTTATCTCCCTTTAGTTTTAATCAAATGTTTAGTGCGTACACTTGTTGGATGAAAAATTATATTTCAAATCTAATGAGTACCTATACGACATAATTTTGAATACATCCACACTGAGAATTATTTTCATGTATTTTGAATTTTTCTCAGTGTGGATGTACTCAAACGTATGCTGAGTAGGTACTTGTTGGATTTGAAATCTAATTCTGCATCTAAAGAGTGTACACACTTTAAATTCGAGTTAACCTATAAGGACATATGCCGAAAATAAAATAGAAAATGTAGTTTTCTTTCTTTTCTTTTAAAAAATCATAAATTTTATCTTATTATTTTCCTTAAGAGGCCCATTTTATACCTCAAAGTTACCCTAATTGGTACCATCAAATATTGTACAATAGACTAGACTAAAACCAATAAATTCAGGGCCAAAAGAAATGTGAACAAAGCTGGAAAATTGGGAAGTAACTTAATGGTAGCATCCCACATTGTCCAAAAATTTGAATGCTACAAAAATAAAGATGGGGAGGTAACCACTACAACAACAAAAAACCAGATTTGGAAGAAACCACAACATCTAGTGAGAATTCCCATAGGCATAGCTACAATTTCCCATTAGTTCACAATCCCACTCTCTCTATGAGCACCAAGTCATCCAAAATCCATAAATTAGTCCAGGGCACAAATAGAACCAAATCACCGTCGCTCCACTGTCTGGCATAGGAAATCATGTTTCAAGAAAATGTAGGAAGAGATTCACAATTATTACATGTAAATCGGAATGCGTGGGACCCTCAATGCCAAAAGAACTAATGCCATATATAGCGGGGGAAGGACCATAACACACCATGAAATTCACATAGGAGAATCTCTACAAATGAAGTTGAGACAAGGGTGGATACTTTCCATGTTCATAAATTTAGAAAGGGACACTCACATGTTTGGTGCATGGGGTGTGATGGACACACCACTACCCCTCTTAAATGAATTGTGAGGTGGTGGGCTGGTGGGTTCACCTGCCAACCTCCTGCATACTCTCATTAGCCACCCTGGTCGGGGGAATATAATAATAATAATATTCTGATTATTATGCTCACAATATCAATGTTAATGTGATTACTTATATAATAATACTAATAATAATACTATAGTATAATAACATCATTCTAACAAGATAAATTATTACATTAAATAATACTATTATATATTTGTTATTAATGTTAATGTTAATATTATGTTTTTCATAGTATTATTACCATTAATATTAATAACATTATTTTTTTTGACGAAATACCTAGGAAAATCCACCTGAAGGGATCACATCCCACCGGCTTAATAATAGAGCCTAACCCCGAGGATGTTAAGGAGAATTGACCCGTGACCTCCTCGTCTAACTAGGCTAACCCTCAAGGCTATATTAGTAACATTATTAATATTAAATTAATATTAAAAGTATTAATATAATAATTTCATTAATTGATTACTTATTTTTATTGATAAGTAGTTTTTTATCAATAGTACATAGATAAAATAGTGGAATACTAACTCATTTGGGGTTATCTTGGGTGATTGGGAGGAAGAAATGAAATCCTCCCATGGAGATTCAATTCCCACCTATCACATGATAGATGTTTACAGTATTAAAAATATGTGAAATTGTACCAGTAAAAAAATAAATAAAATGCGAAGCACTTAAAATGCATCTTTTATTTACTATAAGCATAGGAAAAAAATGGCACATAGTGCATTTAACACATAAACGTTGTATAACATATTTCATTTTATTTGACTTTAAAATAAAGCATGGTTAACAAAATCCTTCAAGAATCCCTAATAATGTCACTTCTTATTCAAGAGACAAATAATTCAATATTTCACCACGGGTTACCCTTCGACGGTAGAATCCTATTGTTTTATCCACTTCGGCTTTTTACCCACTTATGTGGCAACTAATAAACACCAATGATTATTTATTATTTATTTTTTTATTCCAATGCTTCTGTTAACCATGACGATGTGTGGCAGCAAGGATAATGCAAGGAAAAGAAGGTTTTATATGTGTTGGGGCACATGCACTTAGTTAGCCTTAATTACCTTCCGTTAACTCTAGTGCTTTCATATGATGTGCACTAGTTAGAATTAATTAAATATAGTCTTTACATTTGGTATGAACTCCACTTTAGTTAGTTAACTCTAATGCTTTCATGTGCTTTGCACTTAGTTAGCATTAGTTAAATCTAGTGCTTACATGTGGTGTGCACTTGGCTTTAGTTAGTTAAATCTAGTGCTTGCATATGGTGCATGTCCACATTAACATAACATATAAAACACTTAGCTTCAGTTAGATTTAATTTAGTTATTGAATGTACAACTAAGCTTAACTTAGTTGCTTTATGTATTTATTATCAAATCAATATTGAGTAATCAAATTCATTCTATATTCCAATTTTCCTTTTCAATTCTTGCAAGTTTGTGTAATTATTCCTCTGCTATATCCTTGTCGGTGCTCTAATAATTCTACAATGTATCAAACCTACAGGGGTCTGGAGAAGGTGCATGAATAATCTTTTACAGGTTTGAAGATCAAAGAATTGGAAATGGTTGGGAGATTTAATTTTTGGATCAAAATATTAGAGAATTGTTGCAATTGCTGCTACAACCACAAGGTGAAAAAATGGCGTTCCCATATTCAACTATTCTCACTCTATATAATTACTTCCAATGGAAGCCAGTAATTTTTCTTCACCTAAGAGGAAAAGGCCTATATTAAATAATTATGGATATAGAAGGTGAACTAAATTCCGCCATTGAAAAATACAAATACTTCGACATGATGTACGATGATTTTGGTATTATATTGTTGAACATATCTCTATAATTCTGTATCCATGTGGACACATGCACCACTCCAAATCAATTATGGGAAACCTTCGAGAATTTATTTTGAAATCAGGATAAGATGCAGGCTCATATTATCGAAAATGAGATAAATTCCTTAGATCCAAACAACTTTGAGAACATTCAAGATTTATTTATGAAATTAAAATCATTGCTTATACAATTACATGATTGAAGGATCGATAAATACAAACAAAAAGGTTAATTTATCCTTTCTATTTTGTCTAAATTAGGTCCTGAATATGTTTTTTTTGTTTTTGAATTTCATACAGTTAGACTTTCACCTAGAGGTAAATGGAAAATGCCCAAAATGATGCATTTATTGAGTCCCTCATTTATGAGTAGGATCAGCACATCAATATGGGTTCATTAAAGTCTTCAACTGCACATGAAATTTCCATGCATGAAAAAGGAAAGTAAAACTCAAAACCAAATCAACAATCTAAAGGCAAAGGAAAGGAAAGAGATCCATATCCAAGAAAGGGAGGAAATCCAAAACCTCAAGATGACTCTTCTAGCTCCAAGGGTAAGAAGGGAAAGAAAGGAAAATCCAGGTTTCCTTATTGTAAAATAGCTTATCATCCTAAATACTCTTGCATGTAGAAGACTATTGATCTGATGGCAAAGAATCTTTAATAAAATAATATTGGTTATCACATTCCAAAAAGTGCCAAGACGAGGACGAAAGAAAAACCACAAAAAATAAGGGGTAATGGTCATGATTTGATTTCCCTTCATTCTACGTCGCAAGAATGGATCATACATTCAAGAGCTTCACACCATATGGCTTCTTCAAAGGAATATTTTTATTCTCTACATGCATACTCAGGATCTCCTACTCTCATGGGGGACAATTTTGCAGTTGAGGCAACTGGACAAGGAAGAGTGAAATTCGAAGATGGAGGTTTTGAGAATTTCTTACATATTCAAAGGATTTCTATGGATCTTCTGTCATTGTATCAAATGAAACACACATAAACTGAAAGGAAAGTGGAATTTACCTCAGATTTTGTGATAATTTATGATATGCAAACCAAATTGAAGATTGCATCTCGCAAGGTAAATGAGAAATATAATTTATATAGATTTTTTGATCTTGTTCCTCACTCATATTATATTTTTATACTTACACATGATAATGAAGAAAGTAGGATTTGGGACGAGAGATTTGGACACTTGAATTTTAGATATATGCAAAAAATTTGCAAGGGATGGTTAAAGGATTGCCAACCATTGAATTTTAAAATAGTGTTTGTAATGGATGTGCTCTTGGAAATAATCCACAAGACAAGTTCGAGAAGGGGCATGCATGGAGAGCCTATTCACCTTTGGATCTTTTACATAGTGATCTCATTCGTCCATTTATAGTATCTTCAATGAGAAAAGAAAAATATATGTTTTCATTTATATATGATTACATGAGATTCACCTTGGTTTACTTCTTGAAACTCAAGTTTGAAGTTTTCAACATCTAAATATTTTCAAAGCACATGCGGAAAATTAGTATGGAAAACACATCAAGATCCTACACAAAGATATTGGGAAGGACTATTTCAACAAATAAATTCAAAATATTTGTAATGAAGCAGGCATATAGTTCCAACATACAATTCTTTACACTCCACCGAAAAAAGGGGGTTGTTGAAAGGAAGAATAGATCTTTGAAAGAGATGGTCTGTTGCATGTTGCATGAAAGATCTCTTCCATCAAAATTGTGGGTTGAAGCTATCAATTGTTCCTGATACATCCAAAATATATCTCCTCATAAATATGTTATTGGAAAAACACCTTTTGAGTCTTGGACTGACATGCAACCTGAAGTCAGTCATTTCTACATTTTAATATCTCGAGCATGAGCCCACATTCCTAAAGAGAAGAGAAAGAATTTGGAGCCTCATAGAAAGGAATGCATGTTTTTTTGATATCCTGATGAAGTCAAAGGGTACGTATTTCTTGATATCAACACTAAGAGATATTTATCAAAATGAATGTAAAGTTTGAAGAAAATTCTTTACATGCACCACCAGATGAACCTGTTACAAAGTTTCCCTCACCACTAATTGATGATTATGCAGATGATACTTCATATTATAATTCTGATATATATGAGACTTTTCCCATGACATCTATTGGACCACCAGTTGTTGAACATTGAGATAATACTTCGTCATGCAGTACGGAAGATTCTCGATCACCTTCAACACAAAAATGACACAACATGAGAGATCTCTTAGATGATCCTGCCATTGAGGAAGCTCCACAAGAACTCTTAGTTATGGAGCCATGCATGCCCATGCATGCTTATATGATTCATGTAGCTGATCCACAAACTTATGCAAAAGTAACTAGGCATCCTAAATGGGAAGCAACTATGGATGAGGAATACAACTCTATCATTTAGAACCAAACTTGGGACATGGTTCCTCTACCTTCGAATCATAAACTTGTCAGGTGAAAGTGGGTTTACTGTACCAAGAAAGTAGAAAATGGCCAAGTTAGTAGATATAAGGCATGCTTGGTGGCCAAAGGTTTTCAGTAGGTACATGGTGTTGACTATGATGATACCTTTGCTTCAGTGGAAAAAATTGATTCAATTCAACTAACTCCTCCATTTTAGCAACAAGAGGATGGTAGGTGCATCATAAGGATGTGAATAATTCCTTTATTCACAGTTATGTCGAGGAAGAAATCTACATGGAGTAGCCATAAGGTGAAAAATTCATCTTTGGTATGCAAACTAAAGAAATCTCTGTATGGCCTCAAGAAAGCACCTATATCTTGGTATGCAAAGATGGATTCCTATTTTTTATCACAAAATTTTGTATGATGAAAATCCAATTTCAATGTTTATTTGTTGAAGAAAATTGACTCCTTATTGATAATAGTACTATATGTAGATGATATTTTGATAAAAGGTAGTTCAATTTTTCCCATTGCTAAGATTAAAAATGCATTGCACAAGCAATTTTTTATGACATACATGGGCTTGCTAAATTTCTTCCTTGGACTAGAGATAAATCATAATGGTTCTAGTATTACCATTTCTCAACCAAATTATGGTAGAGATATTATGGCATGATTTCACATGAGTGAATGCAGGTTAACATCCACACCTTTCTTATCAAGGGTAAATATTGAGAATGGAAAAGACACGCCATTGGTTGATTGCCCATTGTACTGTCGACAAAGAGAATTCTTTGATATGTCTAGGGGAAAATCACCTATGGGATTCATTATGTAACAATTTTTTCTTTTGATCTCATTGGGTTCACAAATTCAGATTGGTTGCGACAACCTTGATTGCGATTCCACCTCCGGTTATGTACTTAGTTTGGGACCCGACCCCATTTGTTGGTCAATAAATAAGCATTCTACCATTTATTTATCATAAACATAGGCTAAGTAGTCATGGGTGAAGGACATGACTTCCTAACAATTGTATTTTTTTTACCTTTTGCTTTGTATTTTGAGGGGAGGTTTTTTTCCCACTGGGTTTTTCATCATTTCTCTTTTCATACAATGTACATGGGTACCTAAAATGGCCTTGTGCCATGATTCATTCATTTTTCACCATACTCACCTAAGTTATGCTTAAGGGGGGGTGTTGGTGTACATGCATTTAGTTATCCTTAATTAACTTCAGTTAACTCTAGTGCTTGCATACGATGTGTAGTTAATTAACATTAGTTAAATATAATGTTTACATGTGGTGTGCAATTGACTATAGTTAGTTAACTCTAGTGTTTTCATATGATTTTCACTTATTTAACGTTAGTTAAATCTAGTGCTTGCATGTGGTGTGCACTTGGTTTTAGTTAGTTAAGTCTAGTGCTTGCACGTGGTGTATGTGCACATTAACATAACATAAAACACACTTAGCTTTAGTTAGATTTAATTAGTCTT